>JASKGM010067603.1:0-16641 GCA_034509205.1 Ceratonia siliqua
ATAAAATTATAAATGCAAGAAAGTAAGTATAGGCAAAAACATTAAATAAAACTAGCCAATCTAGCAGTAATCTGTCCGTAAAGGCTAAAATTAGAAGGCAAGAAGTAAATCCATTGATATCTGTATCAATTAAAATAAATGGTGCATCATTGAATAACATTTGATAGGAATTGGATCCTCTAAAGTTCTCTTCGGAATTTACACAATAAATTTTAGAGAGAGATAAAGATAAAAAAGTGAATGAGACTGACACTAAAGTAAGCGGAGTCTCGTAACTGCCACTATAGTTTAAAACCATGGAGGATGGAAGTATGTGTTAGGTGGTCTGGGGTTTTCTCAACCCAAAAATTCTAACTCGTAGGGGGAAGCTCTTTCCTCACACTCATAAACTGACTATCAGTCTCCTTCACAACCGATGTGGGACAAACGCAACAATATTCTCTTTCACACATGGAGCCTTGGATTAGAGAGCGACAACCCAATATATCTCCCGGTGGGTCAGAGATTGTTGTGAACCAAGCTCTGATACCTATGTTAGGTAGTATTAGGTCGTTTCAACCCGAAAAGTTAGCTTGTAGGGTGAGGGTTTATGTCACAATTATAAACAGATCACCAGTCCCTTACACAACTGATGTGGGGGCAAACCCAACAGTATGATATCATGATTTGTTTTAATTTGATGCAATTAATTATTACAGGTTTTAAAGATCTCAAAATTTGTTGTGGAAGTGGAGGTCCATACAATTATAATGCATCAATAATGTGTGGCAATCCAGGGGCGATTGCTTGTGATGATCCTTCACAGTACATTGGCTGGGATGGTGTTCATTTGACAGAGGCAGCATATAGATGGATCGCCAAAGGTTTAATAAATGGACCTTACGCTGTTCCTAAATTTAGCACCTTGTGTTTCAAGAATGTAAGCTTTTGGTATTTCGATAACCATATGTTGGAATAATTAACCCTAAAAGTTATTAATGTGTGTGTTTTCAGAGAACATTTCAATGAGGTATTTTATGAAATATTGTATTTAATTTAGAAAAATGTTTTGTAAGAAAATGTTGTCTTTTGGTGTCTCAAAAATATTATTTTGCGATAATATTTTTGAAAGTATCAAAGTAACATGCATGGTGCCTCATGAAGAACCAAAATAAACTTCCTTTTCTTTTTCATCATAATTTTATAATTTGAGCAATTCACAAAGCCTATCTATGTTTTTTGTAACTTTTTCTTTCATGTCATTTGAATTTCGTATCAAATTTAGGTGAAAATACAAGTAAAAATATTCTATGTGATCGCCTTTATTGTTTGCATACTTCAAAATCTAGTTATACAACTTTCATCATAAAAAAAAAAAAAAAATCTAGCTCTCCTACAGAAGAAATCAAAGAACGCATATTATATTAAAGACAATTTTACTAAGAAGTAACAACCTAGAATTTGGTTGGTGGTTTAGTTGAGCCTTGTTATGGCCCTATACTCATTTTCTCAGTCAAAAAACTGGCACAAAAGTCAAAATAATATGATGTAAAAAATTTAGATAATTTATAAAATTTTAAAATATTTTACAATCGTATAAAAATAAATAAATTGGCAAACCTAGCGTTTAACATAAAAATAGCATTTTTGTTTTGTACAAATAGTGGCAGGAGGTTTGAATTTGTTTTCTTGCAAACTACCTAACTCCTTCGTTGCTAGACCACATCTAGTGGCTTAAAATATTATTTTCAAATATAAGAAATCATGCTTGATTTTTATTTAATTTTATTTAATTTTTGATATACAAGATCAGTATGATAATCACTTTTAATTTAATAATTAGATGCATTAATTTGATAATGATATATTAAAATATACAAATGTGACAATTCTTACATCGATATATATTGATACATTCTATAAAGGATTAACATAAGGTTTGATTCTTATAATTTTAGTTCATTATCAATTTGGTCTCTATAATTAAATTTTGGTTAATTGAGTCCTTATAGTAAACAAAAATTTAATTTGCTTCCTACCATTAAATTATGAACTAACACCGTTAAATTAAAATATGACATAGTAAAAAAAATCTAGGTGACAATCATATATGGCAAAGTTGTCTCTCTCTCTCTCTCTCTCTCTCTCTCTCTCTCTCTCTCTCTCTCTCTCTCTCTCTCTCTCTCTCACACACACACACACACACAGATAATGGGGGATAGGAAAATGAACTATGTTTTTTTTTATTCATATCAATTTGGTCTCTGCCATTAAGTTGTCAACTAACATCGTTAAATTAGAATATGACGTAGTAAAAAAAATCTAGGTGACAATCATATGTAACAAAGTTGTATCTCTCTTTCTCAGATAGTGGGGGATTGGAAAATGAACTATGTTATTTTTTATTCATATCAATTTAGTATCTGCTATTAAGTTGTGAACTAACACTGCTAAATTAGAGTATGATGTAATAAAAAAAATCTAGATGATAATCATATGTGGCCAAGTTGTCTCTCTCTCTCTCTTTCTCTCTCTTTCAAATATTGGGGGATTGGAAAATGAAATATGTTATTTTTTTTAGAGAGAGAGAGAGGCAATTTTGTCACATAAGATTGTCACTTAGATTTTTTTTGCCACATCATATTGTAATTTTACGGTGTTAGTTGACAACTTAACAATAAAGACCAAATTGACAGAAATAAAAATTATAAGGACTCAATTGATTAAAATTAAACTATAATGACTAAATTGACAATTGATTGAAATTATAGTACCAAATTAACCCTTCTTTATATATATATAGTAAGAAAATAATTATTGAAACTGAATCGGAGACATTGAACCATTGTAAAGCCTCCATCACCAGCAAGCTGCTTAGATTCCATTCCTAGGTATGTTAACTATCATATTTCATTGCCAGTAGTACTCTTGTATATTTGGATTCACTAAGAACCTTTGACTGAACTTGATAGTATCACTGCCTCGATGCGAGTCTTTTCTTTGCATGACAACAATGGAAGGATTTCAGAAGTCCCCTATCATCAGATAATACTTAAATTCTGAGTGTTCGACGTTTTTTCAATCATCACATTCTAGGAAAAAGATAAACAAATTTAAATGAGTAGTTGAGTCAGTCTTTGATGGTTCATTTACTGTCTTTCTATATATTTGTCAGAAGCAATTTCTAAACAGTAAAATCTATCCTACTTTGAGAATAGGAATATTCTTAGAGTAAGATTTATTTATTTTCAATTTTTATTTATTTATTTTAAAAAATTAAAATAAGTAAAAAAATATTTTATAGTAAAAATATTTAAAAATAAATCAAAAAACAAAAATTCTTTTAGATTTAATTGTCCTAAACATCCACTGGTTTGATGTAATTTTGGGAATGGATTGGCTTGCAAGCCATCATGCAGTGGTGGACTACTTTGATAAAACAGTAAAAATCTGCTTAGCTAGAAAGAAACTGATTGTGATCTAAGGAGACAGAAGTGAAGTTTTTACTAAGCTCATTTCTGCCCTAGGAGCACAGAAGTTATTAAAGAATGGTGGTGAGGTTTATCTAGCCTTTTTTCAAGACACCAAAAGTCCAAAACGTTGATTAGAAGAAGTTATGGTAGTAAATGAATTTGCTGATGTATTTCCAAAGGAATTACTAGGTCTTCCACCAGAGAGAAAAATTGAGTTCTGTATTGATACTCACCCAAGGACCAATCCAGTATCACTTCCTCCATACAAGATAGCTCCTAGTGAACTTATTGAGTTGAAAGTACAGCTACAGGAGTTGATAAAGAAAGGGTTCATCTGACAGCTACAGGAGTTGATAAAGAAAGGGTTCATCTGCCCTAATATCTCTCCATGGGGGGCACTGGTATTATTTGTGAAGAAGAAGGATGGATTACTAAGACCCTGTATAGACTACAGACAGCTGAATAAGATTACCATAAAGAATAAATACTCCTTGCCCATAATAGATGACTTATTCGATCAACTGCAAGGAGCTCAGTGTTTTTCAAAGATAGATCTGCACTCAGGGTATCATCAGCTCCGAATTCGAAAGAGTGACACACTTAAGACAGCTTTTAAAACTAGATATAAGTACTATGAATTTGTGGTGATGTCATTTGGGTTCACTAATGCCCCTACTGTATTCATGGACCTCATGAACAGAGTATTCCAGTTGTTTCTGGATCGGTTTGTGATTGTCTTCATTGACAACATACTGATTTATTCTAGAAGTGAAGAAGAACATGATCAGCACCTAAGAATGGTATTACAGATATGGAGGGAACATAAACTATATGCCAAATTCTCGAAGTACGAATTTTGCCTTTCGCAGGTAGCCTTCCTAGGACATGTAGTCTCCAAGGAAGGGATTCATGTATATTCAATGAAAGTGGATGCGATTAAAAATTGGCCCAGACCATCTTCACCGACAGAAATCCATAGCTTTTTGGGTCTAACAGGGTACTATCGTCATTTTGTCAAGGATCTCTTGTGTATAGCGGCTCCCTTGACAAAAATGACTCAGAAGAATGTGAATATTGAATGGGTGTCAGCTTGTGAAGATAGTTTTTAGAAGCTTAAGGAACATTTGACTACAGCCCCGATTCTGACCTTACCAGAGAATGGGTGTGGGTATGTCGTTTACTGTGATGCATCTCAGATCGGACTAGGCTATGTGTTAATGCAAAAAGGCAAAGTTATCGCCTATGCCTCAAGACAACTCAAGAAGCATGAACAAAACTACACTACCCATGACATTGAGATGGTGCTATCGTATTTGCATTGAAGGTTTGGCGGCATTACCTTTACGGTGAAACTTGTGAGATCTATATTGATCATAAAATCTTAAAGTACATCTTCGAACAGAAAGATTTAAATTTGAGACAGCATCGATGGATGGAATTAATTAAGGATTATGACTGCTCTATCATTTATCATCTGGGTAAAGCTAATGTAGTGGCAGACGCGCTCAATAGAAAGTCTGGCGGTAGCTTATCACACGTTGAAGCTGGTCATAACCCCTTGATTCGTGAGTTGCAGGGATTGGAAAATAGTGGGTGAACTACAGATAGCTCTATCTAGGGTACTTTTGGCTAGCCTACAGGTACGGTCGCCCTTGGTGGAACAGATTAAAGCTGCTCAGGCAGACGATCCTAACAGGCATAAACTATTAGAGATGGCGAAGTCAAAGATGATACAAGTGTCACACTGAATGAGCAGGAGGAGTGATTTTACAGATATCGGTTATGGGTACCAGAGGTGAATGAATTGAGAAAACAGATAATGGACTGTGTCCATTTGTCTTCCTATGCCATGCATCCATGGAGTAATAAAATGTACCGTGACTTGAAAGTTCATTATTGGTGGAATAGAATGAAGAAGGATATAGCAGAGTTTTTTTCTCATTGCTTGACCTATCAATAGGTTAAAGCAGAACACCAGTATGAAAGTGGGAGCAGATTACCATGGATTTCTTAATGTGGTTGCCAAAAATTCTTAGAAGGTATGACTCGATTTGGCTGATTGTAGACAAACTTACAAAAATCATACATTTTCTACCAGTGAAGACTACTTATGCAGCCACACAGTATGTACAGTTGTATCTAGACAGGATAATGTCCCTTCATGGTATACCCTTGTCTATAATCTCGAATCGAGATACTCAGTTCACGACTCGATTTTGAAAGTAATTCCAAGAGACCTTAGGAACTCAACTTCACTTTAGCACTACCTTTCACCCCAGATCGACAGTCAGTTTGAAAGGATAATTTAGGTGTTAGAAGACATGTTACGTGCCTGTGTTATGGAATTTGAGGGTAGTTGGAAAAAGTATTTACCACTCGTCAAATTTGCTTACAATAATAGCTACCACTTCAGTATATAGATGGCTCCATTCGAAGCATTATATGGTCATAAATGCAGGTCTCCTGTGGGATGGTTTGAAATATGAGAAATTAAGTTACTTGGACCCGACTTAGTTATGGATGCCTTAGAGAAGGTAAAAAACATTCGTGAGAAATTACTAACCACTCAGAGTCGGCAAAAGGCATATGCCGATAAGCAAAGAAGATAACTTGAACTTCAAATAGGTGATCAAGTTTTTCTTAAAGTGTCTCCGATGAAGGGAGTGATGAGGTTTGGTAGGTAGGGTAAGTTGACACCTCGATACATTGGTCCATTTTCTATCACACAACGAATTGGAGCAGTGTCGTACAAACTTAACTTGCCACCAGCATTATCAAGGGTACATCCTGTATTCCATGTCTCTATGCTAAGAAAGTATGCTTCGGATAATACTCATGTCTTATCAGAGGTATCAGTAGAGATAACTAGTTGGCATATGAGGAACGACCGGTGGCAATCGCTGATCGCCAATTGAGGAAGTTTAGGTTCAAAGAATACCCTTCGGTGAAGGTAATATGGGAACGCCGTGGAAAAGAAAATGAGACTTGGAAACCAGAAGACCTTATGAAGGAGAAATACCTATACTTATTCAATACGTGATCCTACTTAATACTCCTTTTAGTCAGTTCCAAGAATTCGAGGACGAATTCTTCTTTAAGGGGGATATAACTTGTAATACCCAAATATTTTAAATAGAAATCACTCCTTTTAAAATTTTGAAAAAAAACAATTAATAAAAAAAAAGGGATAACTCTTAGCCAATTTAAAAAAAAAATAGGTCTATTCCTTTTTCCCAAATATATATAGCAGCAAAATACCCCCCAATACTCCAGCCACGCAATACCCCTTATATTATTATGGATACTAGGAAATTTATATTTTGATTGAAGTATTACTAGACATAATGTCTCTTAAATTTCATATTATTTAAAATTATTGAAATATGACTATGCAGTAAAAGTTATTTTCTTTCCTGAATGTAAGGTAATTTAGGTGCTTATTATGTCTAAAAGTACTAAAATGAGATTTCATATTATTTTAGCGGTAATGCACTTTACATATAGGGGTTTATGTATCAATTGGTAAGTTTGATTTCCATTCACTGGGTTAGTGGACTCATTCCTCAACTTTAACATTTTTAGATCAGGTCACTGGTGAACTCCTTTCAGCTCCGTCTGCTCCCTTTGAACCCGCTGATTGAATTGGTAGGCACCCATATGAGTAAAAGTAGAGTATTTTAGTGGATAGTGGATGTTATTGGATATATTGCATTCTTTTTACATTTTCTGAATAAGGTTCTTGGTCTGTAAATGATAATTGCATAGTTTATATGTAGTTAGAAGATACAGTCCATGTTGGACCATTTTTTTTATTTTCTGTTTGAGCTACTAAGGCTTCTGATTGATGGTGGGCCTGTCCACCTTTATTTTTCATAGATTTGTACCCTGAGATAGTCCATATTTCAAGGGAAACTCTGCCGAAATTTTTAATAAATTATTGACTTAGTAAATTTTTATGAAAGTGTATTTCAACTTTATTATTAATTTAAGGATGATTATGAATGATATTAATTGCATTAGTATTTTAGGCTGGTAGGTAATTACCTGAAGGGTAATTCCCTACGCCAATCACGTGTCCTAAAATGAGGTGTGACAAAACTCTCTAAATCTACTTTAATGAAAGTAATCAATCAAGAAAGATAGATTGATTTAAGAAATAAATACATAAGCTCGGTTCATTTATTTTGAGTGATATTTTTTATGAAATCTTTTAAAAATATCTCATAATCATTAATCATAATTGCTATTTGTGAATAGAAAATTTTGACAATTATGGATCAAAACCCTAACATAGTAATTAGATTACTATCATGCTCATTTAATTGCACACTTAAACAAACAAAATAGCAATATTTATTAATAACAAAATATAAGAACATCAACAATTGGAATTGAAATATGAAAGATTAATTCCTAAAATTACCTAAAATTCAAATATGGGGTTTTGAACTCAACAATAATTCCATCAAAGAAAGTAAACAAGGAAAAGGAAAAGAAAGCTTAGTGGTTATATTTTCCCAATTTATGAGCATATTCCAGTAGGGAAGAAGATCCGGTCATGTCTTACAATTGTGGTCATCGTGTTTGATTGGACAGCCATGATTAGCATAAAAAAGAATTTTTTTTAAAAACCTCAAAAGCTGTGCAAAATCGTAGCCGTCTGTGCATAAACGGGCGACCACGATTGCAACAGATCTCGTCATGTCGCACGTCATGACATGACAAGATCTGCATCTTTCCAATAGCTACTCCTATTTCACAAGTAACCTGACTATGTTACTTTTGGTGGTCTTCCACGATGCCGTTTGGCGTATATGAAGACTTCCTTGATTTTTATTTCCATTCCAGCTCCCTTATTTCTAATTCATTAGAGTCTTCTAGCAGATAAACTTGCACTATACGATGTCATCTGATGCTGTATCTTCTCCTTAGCTGTGTGTTTTGTTATAGCAGGTGCTTTAGATGCTTTAAAGCTCTTTTCCTTGCATTTTTCAGCTGCTGTGTATACATCTATGAGAGCTGTAATGTAATTATTGTCTATGAAGGCAATATTTTTCTTAGGGAAAATGCCAGGTGAAAACAATTTTATGACTAAGTCTAATTTTTCTTTTTTTAGATAACCTATTTTCTAATAAAACATGAGTCAATAGGAAAGTTATAGATATTTTGAAGCGAAACATGTTGGCCATTAATCACCAACCTAATTGTTAAATCAACATTTTTATATGCACTACTGTGCTTACCTTTGTTAAATTATCTTTCTGTTACACTATGGTAAACAAGAGAAATGGTTGAAGGTACTAATTTGTAATATCTTAAAATAATGAATAAGTAAAATAAATTGTGTAAATACTAGTACAAAATTAAGGTTGGTGTTTAAGTTAATCGAGGAAATAAGAAGAATTGATTCAATGTAAATTTATATGTGTGGTTATGCAATTATACGTGGCTTCTTTATTATGTTTCCATGTCTGGAGTTTTGCAAAATCTGGTGAAAATATTTTAAAGGTGTCATCATTCTTTTAAATTAATTAAAAAGGTTGTAAATTAAAATAGAAATTTAATAAGCTTTCTTAGGATAAGATCACGTGGGAAAGGGGGAGGTAAGTATAGGAAGATATCAGAAAATTTTCTTTAAGCTTCTAGATGTCAACGTGGCCTTTTAAGAGAGCATTATGGCTAGATATTTTCATATACCCATTGATGGCTTCTCCTTTATCTTTCCCAATTGAGGTAAATGATTCCAAGAAGCTTTTTTTTTCTTTTATCCTATTGAGTGACTCTCTCTCCTTTTCAATTTGTTGTCTTTTGGCCATTCTTGTCATTCTTGCACGCGTAAAATAGCAACAGTAATAGCATGAAAATCCAACTCCAATATCTTCCTTGTGGATCACTGTAGATGCATTCCATGTCTATGAACATTGTATAATGAGTTCTCCAAAAGCTAGTAACGTGAGTTGTAATGTTTCTTTCCTCAAGAAATTTTCTTTTGACCTTAGATAAACACTGGATAGGTAGAAATCTATAGAGAAAGAGAAATATTTGAATTTTAGTTAGTTATAGAATGAGTAAATCCTTGAAATTTTATTGTTTTAAAGGTGGAGGAAAATTAATTGGCTTCAAAGGGAACTTCTAACATTGAAGACAATTTGGGTTAATGGAGTAGAGTATATAGGTGAGTGGAACTCCTTACCTCTAAATGCTGATATATATATTTTTCATTATCTAGAACATATTAGACTTATAAAACTAGTATCTAAATATTTGAGTGAAAATGCCCTTTTATTCATGATATCTTCTAATTTCAATGGTTACATGAAGTGAATGAGCACTATCTAAACTTTTATCTTACCTCTATAATAGAATGTATGAACACTAAGAAGTATCTTGATTTTTGCAACTATATGTTGGTTAGAAGTTACATTTTCTAGTATTCTCCCTTTATCTAAGTCAGTATTGTAAATTGCTATGAGCTATGGAATTATACTTTCATTTTGATAGATCTTTAGCTACTTCCATAGAGAAACCCTAGGTGCACCTAGTTTATCTAAAAGTTCATGGATCACACTATATAATGGCATTATCCATGAGATTACTCTAGATTTGCACATGTTTCTGATTTATGTATATGATTGGAAGTTGCTTCAATGTAATATCTATATCTATATCTGTATCTGTATCTGTTAGAGTTTCTCTTGTGAAGAAGCGGTAGGTCCATCTTGTTAAGCTTACTTTTATCTGTGTGAACATAGTTTATGCTAAAGAACTTTTATGCCATTAAAGAGTGATTTGATTTATTCTAGTGACTATAACTTGTTCTTTGGCTTAGCAGTAATGTGGTTTTTGAACAGGTTTAAGATTCTATTCATTCAAATTAAAATCTATTCATTCTCAAGGCTATATATATATATATATATATATATTTCTAAATTTTGTTAATAAACTAGTACTTTGTGCGATTGTTCCAACTCACTGGGTTTGTGGACTCATCCCCTCCTTTATTTTTTCTTCCAATTTAATTTGCATGTATTCATGGAAGGCAAATGGAGCAACAACCATGGTTTTGGACAGTTAGAATGGATTGCACATGGTCTTGTAAAAAGATTTGCATGTTGTCTTTGTGTCATTGTTTATGTATATGTATATGTAAAGGTTTGTAGGATGTCATCTTATTGGTAATTCTTATGACAGTTACGTGCCCAATATTGAGACATGACATGTAAGTTAAAAAGAAACTATTTATGAGCTCCTTAGATTTTCTCGAAATTATATTCACACCAATATACCCAAAAATTTATATCTACGAAGTCAAAGTAGTTACTATTCTAATTTTGGACAGATAAATCCTTTAACCTACAATTAATGTAAGTCCCCATTAAAAATTCCAACACAAATTCTTTGTGATATCCATTTGAAATGAGGATTACAATTTTCTCCTGTTAATAAAAAATATGATATTATTATATTAAAAAAAAGATATAATATGCATAAATTCATAGTTAATAAATATAAATAAAATTTATTAATTAAGTGGTGAATTTCATTTATTCTGGTAATCTCTTTTCTAACATAGGCTGTGGCTATCTTACAGCCACAGCCAATTTTTTCTTTTCTTTTTTTTCTTTTTTTTTATGTTTTTTTTAATTTTAAAAATTAATTAATTATTTTTTATATCATATATATTTTTTTAAAATATTTTAAAATATTTAAAAAAAATTTTATATTCATAACATTATTTATCTATAATTATTTATTATTCATTTATAAGTTAAAAAATTAAAAAAAATAAAGATATTTCTTAAAAAATCTTGAAATAAATATATGATATATAAAATACTTAATTAATTTAAAAAAATTAAAATTTATAAAAAAAATTTTTAAAACCCCCCACCGCCACGAGTTTCCTCTCTAACATAATGATAATATATACATTCCAGAGAGAATTTTGATCCAATAAAAACAAGTTCTAAAGTATTTGCTAATGTTTGAAAAGGGCTTTGATTGTGGGGCTGTCGAAAAGGTTCAACTTTTTGCTAGTGGTAAACTGGGGCTTTGATTGTGGGGACTGTTCTTATTCTACCGAAGGGATTTGAATGGACTACCCGAGCGTAATTCACCCCATATTAGGTGAACTGTCTTTTCAAAGCAATCCTCCTACTAAAAAAAAAGATAATGATACATCATTAATAAAAAAACAATCATGTGGTAGGTATCTTCTTGGTCAGATGTTCACTTCAAATATTAAGGAAAATTGAAGTAATTTATTAGAGAAAAGGCATTAGTTAAGTGGCCCATTAATTAATCTTACTCGATTATTGAAGAGCAATTTCAAACATCTCCAATGGCTGCAACTTCAACTTCGTCTTCTCCATGTAAGTCTCTGAAACGACAAAGGAATATAGCAGCACTACTTTTAGCTGCACTATTACCATTCATTCCCAGCACTATAGGATGCCCCTACACTTCCATCTTCAGCTTCGGCGACTCCCTTGCTGATACTGGAAGCTTGTATTTCAGCTCCCAACCACCACCATCGGACCATTGCTTTTTCCCACCCTACGGAAAAACCTACTTCGGTCACCTCACCGGCCGGTGCTCCGATGGCCGTCTCATCATCGATTTCATCGGTAACCAATTTTTCTCCCATTCTTTGTCTCTTATTTTGGGCTTGCCAGCTGAATCTCTCATCCTTCTACTGCTGAAACTGCTAATTTTATTAATTTATTTTTCCTTTTCTTTTAGATCTTTAAGTACTATTATTATAATTGGGTTTTGGATATGGTTTTGTTTCTCTCTGTTACTGAGTTAAACAACTGCTATTGGGTGTTCTGGGTGGTGCAGCTGAGTCTCTGGGGATTCCATGGGTGAAACCATATCTGGGAATCAAGAATGGTAAAGTGAAAGATTGGAAGAAAGAAGAGGGAGTGAATTTCGCGGTGATAGGAGCGACGGCGTTGGATGTTGCTTTCTTTGAAGAAAAGGGAATTCATAAGGTTCCCACCAATGATTCTCTTAAAATTCAGTTGGGATGGTTCAAGGAATTATTGCCTTCTCTGTGCAATTCTTCTTCAAGTAAGTTCCGTGTTTCACTTTTCTAGACGCTGCTTTCTTTTTCATTACAGTATTATTACATAAATATTTTATAAGTTTTGTAAAAAAGTTCATTTGTAAGATTAGCATTTTTAATCGAAATTATTGGTTTCAGATTGTTGTCAGCCAAGAACTCAAATTTCAAGAGAACATATGTAATTAAAAAAAAAAAAAAGGTAGAAAAGAGAAAAAGCACATGCCTAGTATAATAAGTAAAGTAATATTAATCGTTCTATAATTTTTTTATATTTTAAAAATAAACTATTATTAAATTCAACAAAATGATAATAAAATATTTTAAATATCTTCACAAATATATAACAAGTGGTAAAATCTTCCTTACACTTTAAAATTAATTTATTACTAAATTCAATAGTTAATACAGATAAAAAAATTATTTAGAAATCAAATTATAATAAAAGAAAAATAATTAGATTAAAATATACTTCTAAAAAATATCTAACAAATTTTTCTATAAGAATTGGGAGCATTTATTAAATTGAATCTGAGAAGATAATGTCAATTTATTTTACAGAAAGGGGAGGGAGGTTTCATCCATCTGTGTCTCTGCGTCTCACGTGCTCATTCTGTTTCTCTCTTTTCCTCCTCCATTATCTTTTTGTTTGTATTAGCACAAGTGGGTAAAGAGAGAGAAGAAATGCTCTATGCGGCATCCCAGCGCCAGATTCGGATCCCGTGAAATCATCCCCATCTTACGGGATCCATTTATATCCTGAATTGGTCAAAATTTAATAAAACTTTTTTTTATGTTTTTATTACACATTTTTTGAGACAAAATTTTTTTAAAATTTTTTTAACAAATCTTGATTGTTCAATACAAATTAAACAACTTAGATATGTTGAATTGAACCAAGCCTTGACTTTACCAAATCCAAATACCAAGCGGCATTCCCCAATAAAGTTGAACTAATATGAATAAGACATATAAAAAATATATTCACTCTTTTTTGTCAAGTTTATTATTTTATAATAATTTATCAATTATCTATTAATTATATGTATTATTTTTATATATTTTATTTATGATAAAAGAAAGTGTAATCAAAATATAAAAAAGAAAAGTGTGAAAATATTATTTTTAATAACATTATACCTTACAATAATATGTTTTGAAGTATTTATATGTGATGACCTAAATTTCTTGTTATTTATATGATTACCCATTAAATAAAATAAATTGTACATTAAAAATATTAAAATTTAATTAAAATACATAACAAATTATATTTTTAATATTATAAATATAAATGTTGTAACAATTAATAAAATGAGAGTGCAAACAGTTAAATAAAAAAATTACAAACAATTTTAAATAATGTTTTTTCAATAAATAAAACAACTAAAATTTGTCAAGGACCAATTAAATGTATCATAAATATTAAAGGTTTACATAAAAAGCTTGAAATGTGTGAGTAGATGAGAATATTATATCTACATTTGATGCCCATATTTTTTTAGTGATGGAACACATATAATAATATTTTATTTTTGAGTCAAAATATAATCTAGTAAAATTTGGGGTCCAATTATAATTTTCTCAAACTTTCTAACTTAACTTGTCAAACAGGTTCCCTAAATCCGTCTTTTAGTTCTCCGTATTTGCTATGCTACAACAAATGAAAGCATATTTTTATAGTAGCATTTTTTGTTTTTATTTTTTTTTATTTTAAGAGACAATTTAAAAGAATATAAAATAAAAAAAAATCAAAAGACTTATGTAACAATTATTCAAAAATAATAAAAAAACAAAAAAAAGTAAAAAAATTCTTTTAATTTTTTTAAAATTTTTTTTGAATTCTTTTAAATTATTTTTTAAAATAAAAATAATAAAAATAAATTAGAAAAAAACAAAAATGCTACTGGAGGAGTAGGAGTAGCATAGAAAGGCCCTAGTTCCCTCTTTTCCTATTTTGAAAAGGTGTTTGCTATGTTAATCAAGAAGCATAGATACTCTGGAATAACTTTTTGTTTTTTATTTTTTTATTTTTATTTTAAGAAATAATTTTAAAAGATAAATATTAAAAAATAAATAAAAAAGTAAAAAAAAATCTTTTTTTAAATATTTATTAAAATAAAAATTGTAAAAAAACAAATAATAAAACTAAAAAGCTACCATGGCTACTCCAGAATAGCATAGTAAAGACCTTTTGGGAATCACTATATTTTAAAATCAGGCCTTATGGTATTTTTTTCTTAAATTTTTAGATAATTTCAAAACATTTGTTTCAAAACACCACAAAAATAAGTAAATAACAAATAATAATTCTTACGAAGACCGTTTCTAACATAAAAAGTCTCAAAAAGTATATGAATGCCCCTGTTATTTTTATCTTCACATATTGGATATCTGGGTATCCTAAGTATTTTCATTATTAGATGCATATATTTGTATCAAGATATCTGTAGAAGACATTCAAAATGCAGTTCTAAGATGTCTCCATTTTAAAAATATCTCATGCCATTAAAATAAAAATCACCTTTAAAATTTTTAATTACAAACAAATAAAAGTTATGGCAACACCATGTACACTTTAATTTAATTAAAGTTGTGTTTGTAGAAAAAATAAACAAAAAATAAGGAATAAAAATATAAAGATTTTGATTTTCAATTCTTGAAACATGATAGAAATAGTTCAAAATGAATTAAGTAATAATTTTATTCAAGTGACTTTAGTGATACTATAATATTTTAGAATAATGTTTCTTGTGATTTGCTATTCTATAGTATCTTAAATCTTAGAATGATCCCTCATAATGATACTAAAGAGAAAAAAAATGAAATCTTATAAAATATTGTACTAAAATACAATAAATTAAATACCAGATTAGGTAGGAGTTCGATTCAGTTGTATGCATATATTTGGGCGGAATCCTTAACATGCCCTTGCAAGGAAAAAGTATCTTATGTAATGGTTACACTAAATTACAAGCGAAGTGTATTTTGTAATCTACTTAACATGTAATTCGAAAAGAGAAAAAATTATTGCTAATAAAACTAACTGTAATATGATGTTGGACTTATAAGTTAAGTGATGAGTGGATTACAAAATCTATTTGACTTCATTTAAATGAAATGTTACACCACGTTGTCCTATATAACTTAGTTTAATCGTTACATGAGATAATTTCTTGCAAGCAAGAATAGGGTTAACTTCATTGGAGATAAAAATCTTGTTTCGTAGGAGGAGAAGATGTTGTTTGGACAGTTGTTTGTTGAGAGCATTAGCAAGTTGGTCATTGTTGGGGACATAAGCAACACGAATACGTCTATTTTGAATTTGATCTCGGATATAGTGGATGTCCAATATTGAGATATGCTTCATACAACTGCAAAGAATGTTGTAAATATTTATAAAATATATAGCCTGAGTCACGTAGATGCACGCTGTCCTTAAGTGTTATTTCACAGTAATGGTGAAAGCTCTCTAGGATTAAACAGGCTCCTCTGATTTATGTTAGACCAGGCACCAGAACAGCAAGAACAATATTATATTAATGTAACCCAGAGAAGTCAGAAATTCGTAGAAGAGAAAGATGCCTTCTGATAACCAACCAAACAAATATATTAAGATAATAATTAACGTTAAAATAAAACTGTCAGAGGATCATGGAGATACTGGAGGATTAAGGATAATAGAAATTATCTTAAAGATAATTATGGAATTATCTATAGAAAATGGAGTCAAAGAGGTTTTAGTTTTGAATGAGTCAAAAATTGTCACTTTCAGATAGGGTTAAAAATCTGAGTTGATAAATTAATTTTGCGGATACTAAAAAATAAAATGATGGGCCGCCCAATTTATCACGCGCAAGGGGGGAAAACGGATCAATTTACACTGAAATCAGACACCAAGGCTCATTTTCATGTGCGTGAGCTCATCCTCTACTTTGCTCTTCATAGGCCTAAATTCACAAGTTAATATATAAGCCCTTAAAGAGACACTCTTCCAAGCAATGTGGGACAAGTTTGTTTTGAAATACTACACACTCCTAACAATCCCCCACATATTTCAAAAGGATTAGAAAAAATAAAAACTTCCTGGGTTACATATATAAGTGTAAATGCTTTAAATCTGGT
>JASKGM010067624.1:0-16639 GCA_034509205.1 Ceratonia siliqua
TTTCTCTTTTTTATTACTTTCTTTTATCTTGTTCATTTTCATTTCTCACTTTTTATCTTTTTTTCCTTACTTTTAAGTTTAACAAGACCATTTTGCACTTCCAAGTTTGATAAATAAGCGTAAATTATGTGTAGAAAAAAAAAAACATAATAATGAGTGTGTTCAAATCTAATTGTCAAGTTGGTGTGGGATTTTTTGTTTGTTTTGCATTTTGATGATTCAAATATTTCCCTATGTCCTTTGTCATATAGTTGGCTTATGCTTAACAAATTATGTTTTAATCATTCAATAAGAAAGACATTATCAATAGTAGAAGAAGAGTTTATAGGGATTTTTCTAACACTAATAATTTTACCCTTGTTGTCTCCAAAAGTTATTGTACCTCATTCTTTCATTTCAAGATAACAAAACTTAGCGGCATTTCCTATCATGTGCTTTGAGTAGCCACTATCAAGATATCATTGCTCTTTCTTGTATCCTGAGGCCAGGCACACCTGCAACAATTATTCAACCAAACTTGCTCATTTAGGTACTTGTGTACCTTCTGGAACCCATACTTACTTAATCTTTTGCTAAGAATGTCTTTTTTCGATGCAGTTTCTTACAACATGACCTATTTTTTCACAATGTAACATGATTTATTATTTATTATATTTTCTTTATTCTTGTGTGAGTATGTTCTTGGTTTTCCCTTAAATTTTGGAGGAAAGCTTTTCTTATTTTTCTTTCCTAACTCACTCTTAGAAAATCCTATACTAGTTGTATCAAGAGGGTTTCTTAGGGACCCAGGCATAGTATTTAGCTTAGCTGAACTAGTTGCAAACTCTTCCATCTTATTTTCTAACGACTCTACCTTTTTCTTAAGTAATTCATTTTTACATTTTAGCTCTTCATTTTTCTATTCTAGTACTCCTTTTTCTTTTCTTGGCTTTTCCAATGATGTGATGTGATTCCTTAATAGCATAATACTTCATACCTACTTTGTTACAATTTTCAAAGAGTAAATCAAATGCTTTTTGTAGCTCATCAAAAGAGTAAGAGTTCCTATTTGTTACGTCATCCTATGATTGATCATTTGCCATGGGGTAAAGGTTGGCAATTTGTTCTTCATCATCAGAGTCACTGCCTGATAAGTCAGATTGATCTTTTTCACTCTAGGTTGATTTAGCTACCATAGCTTTTTTTTTCTTATCTTTGGAATGTTTCTTCTTAAAGAGTGGACAGTCAGCTTTCACAAGTTCAGGTTTCTTGCAGTTATAGTAGGTGACTTGGTCTTTTAAACTTTCACTTTTTGGTTGTCCTTTTTTCTGGTAGTAGTTGTTTTTCTTATAAAATTTATACACTCTTCTTGTGAAAAAGCAAATTATTTTTCCTTGCCTTCATTAGTTGCATTAGCTTTAGCAGTAGCCTTAAGAGCAATATTTTTTGATGGTTTTGAGCTTTCATCCTCATCTCTCCTGAAGTTGTTTTCATAAGCAATTATATTGCCTCAGAGCTCATCATAAGAGATTTAATTTAAGTTTCTACCTTCATGGATTGTTGCTATTTTGGCTTGCCAAGGTTTGGTGATAACTCGAAGAACTTTCTTGACAAGATCTTTGTTGGAGAAGGTTATGCTAGATAGCCGTTTAAACATATCTTCTATTTTCTCATTCTCCTTCATCTTGAATGGTTTATATTCATGAACTAGCATGTCAATCTTGTTTTCTCGAACCTCAGCAGTTCCTTCATAAGTTATATGCAGTTTCTCCCACATTTCTTTTGCTATTTTGCATCTAAAGATTTTTGTGTATTCCTTTACATTAATTGCACAGTACATGACATTGATGGCTTTAGCAATAGTCTTGACCAGCTCAATATCTCTATCAGACCATTTTTCCTCTGGTTTTAATATAGTCACACCATGTACAACTTTTCTTGGTGTGTATGAACCATTTTCAATGACACGCCATACCAAATAGTCTACATATTGAATGAAGATCCTCATTCTTTCTTTCCAATAGGTGTAGTTGTTGCCATCAAAGAAAAGTGGCCTGCGGGTGGAGTGACCTTCTACCATGTTGCTTGAATTCATTTTGTTATAAGGATCTTTTTCTTTAGGCTGTTAAACTTGAAAATGGAGACCAAAACTCTTATACTAATTGTTAGTGCTAAATGAGGTTAAGCACCCAAGAAAGGGGGATTGAATTGGGTGCTCTAAAGTTTTAAAAACTTTTTTGAGCATGTAGAAAGTATTTCATATATGAGTAACCTGAAGAACTTAGTTGCTCCTTTGTAATGACTTAAAAGGTAAACAATTAATTCAAACAAACTTAAGAAACAAAATTCCTTGAAGTGTATTTTAAAAACTAGTTTAAAGTGATGCTATGTTAAATGATTATCAGAAGTAGTATAGAAAGATTGTTTCTCAAGAAATAAGAACTCTGTGAGCAACCTATTTTAAGAAAATTGTGAGTAAGTAATACGCAATTAAAACATAAGGGAAAAGAAGAATCACATTAGGAAGTATAGTGGTTCAGAGCCAACAAAAGTCAAATCCTATGTCTATTCCCCAGGCACACAACAAGGGAATTTTACTATATGGGTAATTACAAATTATAGGCTCAAGCTTATCATAGCCTTTTACAACCAATACCTTGGTTAACCTACTTTACCACTGAATTTTTCCTAAGAACCTAGCCAAACTCACTCACAGGCTTAAGCATTCACTGCTTTTTACACCCCTCACTGGGTAACCTCACAATTAGTAGGTTTTCACTCAAGAACATAGAAACTCTAACACATGCTCAAGCACTCGGCTTTGTACACCACAACTTGGGTAACCTCTCAGTCACTAGGTTTTCTCACAGGTTACCTAGCTAACCTTTCAAAGAATTTAAGAATGATCACAAGCAAGCTCAATGCTCCCTCAAGATAATATATCAAGCAAGGCTCGATGGATAAGTGTATTCAACTGGTTAAAACACAGAGTGCAACATCTTTGAAGTTGGCTTCATTCAGTTCTCTATACTCACTTCTCTTTGGAGTTGTATATTTATACTCGAGGGACATCCATTAGCTATTGAGTTTCATAATTGTACTTCATATACTTTCTTGGCTACTTGTCTCCTTGATTTTACATATGCAAGCCTCCTTGGAATTTGATTTTTATCTCATGATCTCAGGTACTTTGTTTTTCAAAAATGTATGCTGCTTTTTTATATGCTTGCATGGTTTATCTTCTATATTTTATCTTCTTGATTTACCGTCTACTTAAGTTGATGTAAGTGGCAGAAGCTTGTCTTTTCAAAAGTTACCTTTTTGAATAAAATATAATATCCACTTCAACTTTTTCAAAAGGTTTCTAGAGCAGTTGTTGCTTTTAAAAGCAAAGTTTCACAGCTCATTAATTTTGCTTTTCTATCCATTAGATTTGTCGTTTCAGATTTTTAAGCTATTAACAGTTTGCTACAATACCATTGTCATAAAATATTATTTTATTTTTCTAGTACTCAGTTTTCTCATTTCTTATGCGTTGTTGCTTGCTAATTTGAGAAATACTTCAAACTTGTTCTTTTTGACTTGTAAACATAATTGACTCATCAAAACATTTTCAATTAAGATATTTTCTTAACAAAAAGGATAAGAATACTAACTGTCTTGAACAAATAAGATGCAACATTGGAGAAATTTTTAAAAACATTTGACGAAGTTTTCCCTGAATTTTTAAGCATTTCCTTAGTACAAATAGTATATCACAGGCTGGATAGGCCCACAAGAAAACACAAGATAAGCCTTCATGGCCAAAAATAGTTAATTGCATAACATATTACAACATAACACAATAAATGATGCAATCCTAGACCAATTCAAGACAATGCAACAACTTAGTTCAACTATTCGAGTACTTCAAGGATTGCTCCATTCATCTCTCAAGGAAGCCTACCAAGTTCAAGTGGTAAGCTCATATGTAACATGAGGATTTGCATGTAGAGATTCTACAACAAAATCTAGAAAATAAAGGGGGTGAGTCATATAGACTCTGTGAGTTTGAAACCCCTACCAAAGGTACAAGCATCACACAACAAGAATTTCATGGTTTACAAACTAAAACTTATTAAGGATTAATATGTATTATACTTACGTATAAACATACTTGTCACTTAAATGCAAACAAAGACAGATTGTAATGATTTAAGTTCAATCATGTTAATTTTTATACACTTACGACAACAACAATTGAAATAAGAAGAATGATAAAGATGTAGTTTCAATCCATAAGCTTATATTTGTGAAATCCATATGCTTATGCTTGTGAAATCCATGTGCTTATGCTTGTGAAATCCATGTGCTTATGTATAAGAAATCCATTTAGTTTAGAGTGTTAGGCCCAAGTTTTCATTAAGAAATGGTTTAGAGTTTTGATGATAACAAATAAGTTTGGAAAATATTTTTAATGCCTTAAATTCCTAACTTATTCAAATTAAAATTAAAATAAAGTCAAAATAAGCAATTATTACACAAATTATTTGCTATCTTTGAAATAGGAATTTGTGGAATAATGGAGAGCATTCAAATAGGAAAGTCAATGTTGAGAAAAGGAGACACCTATTAGTCTATGAAAGGAAAATGCAATATTGAAGGAAATGAGGAAGCCAAAAAGCAAAAGAGAAAAATAAACAAAAGAAAAGAAATGCAATTAAGAGAAATGAGAAATAGGCATACACATAAGGCAAGGCAATATACTAAAAAAATAAAACAAAGCATGGGAAAAGTTAAAAAGTCAACAATGGCATTTGAGCAAATAAGAGAAACCATGAAGGGCAATTAAGGGGAAAAAGCAAGTGGTGGTTTGCAAAGCAATTAAATGCAAGTTTACAAGAGCTAAAAAAAAAGAAAGAAGAAAGAGAAAAGGAAAAGTAATTGTCACAATGTGATGGCCGATGAAAAAGTCATCATTTTATGACTTTTAGGAGCGTGAGGGAAAATGTTGAGGAAAAAAAATGGAGTCGCCACCAATTAATTAGAAGGATTATTGGGATCCTTAAAAGGGAAATTAGCCCTTGGAATCAAAGTAAGGGTTCGGGAGTCTAATTATGTGAGGGGAAGGTGTTAGGCACCCCACAACGTCCATCCCTAAGGATGGTTACCCTAAATTGTTTATGCTTTAAGAATTTTAATGTATTTTTTTAGAATACCCCTTTTTATTAATAAAATAATAAAGGACAAAGATAGAGAAAGAAATAACCAGATCTGCCCTACCAAGTAAGTGTCTACGTACCCCAAAAGGGATCAAGGTCAACGTAGTTCGGAATATTTGAATAAGTTGACCAGATGAGATATATGATCTCAGACCTGAGAATGTTATGACATTAGAGGAATATAAAATTCCATTTAAAGCCTGGATAGAGGATTGAAACATTGGAAAGAATATACCTCCATTAAATGCTCGAGAAAGTTGAGACTTTGGGAAAATAAAATTTCACTGAAAGCCCAAGGAAGGTAGGACATTGAGAAGTATATAACTCCATTGAATGCCTGCGGAGATTAGGACTTTGGAGAAGATGAACTTCTACTGAAAGTCCTTTAAACGTTCAAAAATAAAATGAAGATGATGGGCTATTATTATTCCTAGTCAAATTTTAATTTTCTCAAATTTTGAAAAAACTAAAATTTTTGAAAGTATTATGGTCTAAATAGAATTCTTAAAAGTATTGGGGCTAAAATAGAATTTTTGAAAGTATGAGGGGTCAAACTTGAATTTCTCAAAGTATAGGGGGCAATCCTAAATTTCTCAAAGTATAGGATTCAAACTTGAATTTTTGAAATTTTTGGGGCTAAAATAGAATTTATGAAAGTATAGGGGTCAATTTCAAATTCTTGAAAAGTATGGGTCAAAAAATGAAAATTCTAAAAATATTAGAGTCAAAAATAAAATTTATGAAAGTGCTGGGACCAAAGTGTTGTTTTAATGTTATTAAGACCAAAGTGTAATATTTAAAGAGTTGAGTACAATATAAGATTTCCAAAAACGTTGGAAAAACACGGATTTTTCTAAGAGTTAACCAAACAGTGTTGGGTTTTGCTAAATTTAAGCCTTTGAAGCCTGATTAGAAAATAAGTTCTTCTAATTTTTAGAGTCTTTTGGGTTATTAGGCCTTGGACCCCTTTTTGCAAAATATTTTTAAGTGGGCTTTTAAGAATCCCTTTTGTAATAAGTGATAATTTGAGCCTTGACTAATTGGGCTTTTAAATCCCAACTTCTCCAAGTTAATGAAACTGTGTCCAGCCCTATTCCTGAAAGAATCACCTATTTAGTGTCTTAGGTGTCTTAATTTAAAGTAACCCCATCATGAAAGTTGAATCCAAGAAGTCACTAGATGAAAATTGGTAAACAGCTCACTAACCACTAATACAGGAACCAAATATATTACACCAACTTAAACCAAAAACCCATATGGATATTAGGGACCCCAATAATATTTATGTACCCCACAAACACATATTCCAGAAGTTAATTTTCTTTGAATATCAAAACAAAATGTAAGAGATTTCTTCACAGTAACAATTGTTTACCCTATTTGGAAGTTGTAGCAAATATAATCACATAACCGTATACTTTTAAAATCAAAATGACCTAAAGTTGCAGCCAAACCATAGCAACATGCTTGAACAAACTTACTCCTCCAAGATCTTCACATCATGTTAAAATTTAGCCAACCATTTAACCAAAAAGGGGGGGGGGGGATCGCATTTTGGTAATCCAAAGGTTTAATACAGGTTTGATAAACAGGAGATTTGAACAACCCTTAGCACACCACCCATGATGCACATGCGGTGATGAAAATCGCCAAAACAGATTAAGATAAAGTCCAGACGCATTTTATAGCATGTTTAGGGAACAAATTCAAGACACTCACACAAAGCAGTAATCAAAGTGGGGCTATATTCCTATCTTAAAGAAACAAACAACACGAACCAAGCGCAAAACTATTATGTGATCGATGATCTTAAAGTGGCATTTAACCAAATAGCAGTCAAATTGGAATGCAAGGTAGACATCAAAGGGGTTTAAATACTCAAATATGCAGTGAAAGCATATGGTGTGTGTGAAGTTTAGGGCAGTAGGAACTATTCGAATTAACCCAAATTCAGAATAAACCAGATTCCAATCCCGAAGCGTATTAAGCAAACATAATATGAATCACAAGGATAAAACCTAGCTAACAGACCCCAAGTTCTTTACCAGACAAGACCATACAACGGAGCTAAGCATAACACAACTAGTTTTACAGTGCTTAGAGCTAACCTAAACCTAACTACTTTGAAATTAATGTAAAATCATTTGATTTTGTACTACATCGAGTCCTCAAACAGAACAGATGAATAGATGAAATAAAGCGCTAACTGAATTGAAATTTGAGGATTCTTTTTATTTCCTTTCTCTGAAAATCTCACTTTTTTGATTCTTTCTACTTTCAGTCTCCAAATCGGCCTCGTCTTCTCCTGTAAATTGCTAAAGACTCCCTTTTAGTTATCCCTTCTCTATTCTCTTATATCCACATGAGGAGCCCCTAAGTCTCATTGCTTTCTACAATGAATCCGTGAACAGAGCTGACAAGATGTTTTGAATCGCATTTGCAGGGATGGTTGTCGTGCATGTCGGTATGATGCCGTAGGGCAGCCGTGATCCAGAGCACCTATCGAGGGAACTCGTAGCTTGCACAAGGGGAAAGCAAAAGTGTGGGGAAGTAGGGCAGACAAGGTGACGCAGAGGCAAATGGGGGACCAAAAGTGATCCCCAGTTGATGCTCGTGCAGAGGAGAAACAGAGGAAGAAGGAACGACTAGAGCAGATAGGGGACCACTGTGAGGAGGGGGACAGAGGCGCGGCCATGGCAGGAGGGGAGGAAAGGGACATGGCATAGAGAGTGATAGATGGGACTTCTTGAAATGGAGAGGGGAAATTAGGTTAAGGCAGTTTTACTAACCGAGTTAGGTGTGTGGGGCTGGACCGGGTGTGGGGGAAGATCTAGGTTAGGTTAAATTAGTGGGCTGGACGAGTGTTGGGCTGAATTGGTGGACTGGACCCCCTTGTTGATTTTTTTGCTGAGGGTCTATTGGATTGCCAAAAAAAATGGCCCTTGGGCCTTTGTGGTTTTTTTCTGTTTTTGTTTTGCTTCTTCTTTTTTTTTTAATTTAATTTTTTTCTTTTTATATTATATATATATATATATATATATATATATATATTTTTTGCCATTTTGTGATTTTTCATTTTCCTATCTATTTATTATTTTCTTATTATTATTTATTATTATATTATTTTTTTAGAAAAATTCATTAATCCCAAGACTTTAAGAGACACCTGGACAAAATTAGGTGTTTATAGTTGCCCCTCCTTACTTGCTTCTTGATGGGGACAGATGAATGATCGGCGATCTTTTTCAGATTTTCCCCTGAAGAACAACTAAAGACTAAACACAAATTTTATCCAGGAGCTCTTTGAACCGGCAAGGGACACCTTGCTTTAGGCCCTGAGGGATTGTGAATCCTCCGATGGAAATTTAACATGGAATATTTCTATCTTACCAGACAATCCAAAAATTGCCACGAAAGAATTGACGTACGCAATAAATTGAAGGAAACCAGTACAGAATAACTGACATAAGCGGTGAATTGGAGGGAACAGTATGGAAGAATCGACGTAAGCAATAAATTGAAAGGAATTGGTTTGGAAGAATCAACGCACGCAATAAATTGAAAGGAATTGATACAGAATGATCGACGTACACAGTAAATTAAAAGTAAAGGGTATAGAGGATCGACATACGTAGTGAATTGAAAGGAACCGGTATAGAAGAATCGACGTATACAGTGAATTGATAGGAACTGGTACAGAAGAATCGTCTTACGCAATGAATTAAAAGGAACCGATACGGAAGAATCGATGTACGTCATGAATTGAAAGGAGGCAATCCAGAAGAATCGACATACGCAATAAACTGAAAGGAATTGCTAGTCCTAAGGCCGATAATAAAGAAACTAAGTATCATCCAAACATAATGGTGAGGTGCACACGTGACTTACTTATGCCACATTTAAGTTAAAATATGCCTAATAAATATGAGAGTAATGCAATAAAGATAGTATAGGATGGAATCACCTCCCTGAAAGAAAAACAAAGTTTTCAAAAGTATGCATTGTAATCCCAAGAAAAGCCTGTTAAGCGTGTTCCCTTTCTGTCACTCACTTATATTTTTATGGAATTCTGTCAAGCCAATCCAAAGCATTTATTCTAGGTGCTTGGGTATTACTATCCCATACTCAGAACTTGTTCATTTGGAGAAGGTTTTGGGGTCAAACTAAACCAACTCAAGAGACCTCTAGTACTTTTCTTATGAGTCGCCAATCACACCAAAGTACGCTAGAGTAATATGCAGTTTAAGTATTTAAATTCAAATATTATCCACATAAAGAGGTTATTAAGATAGAAGTCGATTAAATGAACAAAACTTCTTTTATTTGAATGAGGCTTGTCAATCAAAAAGGTCCTGAATACAAATTTCTCTGTTGTTGATGACCGAATGTCCAAACAATCAAAATAAAGTATTTAAACAAAATGTAATTGTAGGTATTGAATTTCCTCGATCTTTTACATAAACAAGAAAACAAAGACAAAGGAATTTCGTCTCAACTAGACTCCTCAATTTCCATAAGCTCTCAATTCTCAAGTTGAAACCAATATATATTCTTTGATTTCTTTGAAGAAAGTGGTGTCGATCCTAATGGCCATTCTGCAAAATTGCCCCAGTTTCAATTATCACCTAATTGCCCCAGTTTTGACTCGCAAGTTTTCATTGATTCAAACATTACATTTACCACTTAAGCCACCCTTTCGGGTTTTCAACTTAGGGGTTCTCTCTCTTTCTCTCTCTTTTTTTTGGCCTAACTTTTGCCTAGGCTGTCTTTTCAAGTTTTCAACTTAGCGACACTTTTCGGTTACTCAATAATTCTTTCAAGCATATTAGCGTTTAACTATATTAGAATTGATTAGCCTGGCCAATTCCTACCCGTCCATGTCAGTGAAAATTAAAGCTCCACCAGAAAAAGCTTGCTTGACTATATACAGTCTTTAATATGCAGGACCCCATTTTCCCTTGGCATCTTCTTGATTGGGGAGTATTGTCTGAAGTACTAAATCCCCAACTTGGAATTCTCTTGATCGCAGTTTTTGGTTGAAAGCTCGAGCCATCCTTTTTTGGTACAATTGTCCATGGCACATGGCAAACAATCATTTTTTTTATTAGATTTAACTGCTCATACTGAGCTTCAATCCACTTGGCTTCTTCAAGCTGTGCTTCCATAAGTGCCCTTAAATCTTCCTTTGAAAATGCGATCATATTGGACATCCTCACATAATTTACCAAGTCTTCGAATTTCTCTAGGGTGACAGTGGGAGCAATGTAGACTTAATTCAACACCTTCTGCAATGCTTTCTTATAAGCCTCCGAATTGAGGATTAGCGATAAGAATGAAATTTTGGCTGGCGTTTTCCTAAGCTGTTCAATAATATCGTACTCGCTTTGTTTCATTATTTTGAGGAATTCATCCTCTTGACTGAGGTTCGTCTTTGGTATAACCTCTACTATTACTTCCTTGCCCTTGATTTTGGTTTCAAAATTTTCTGGTGCATAGACTCTACAGCTTTGGGTTACATTTCCTATCGCCAAGTGATTTGTGCTAATATCCTCTTGCTCCAGAGGTAGCTCCGTAACTGTTATAGGATTCTGAATGGTCACTGTTGGGTTGTATACCCAAGGAACCACTTTGTTACTTTCGTTGGGAATAGGGCTGGTGTATTGATTATTGTCACAATGTGACGGATGGGAAAAATAACACCGTCATGACCTTAAGGCGATAAAAGAAAAAAATAAACAGAGATAAAAATTGGAGTCGCCACCAATTAATTATAATGATAATTGGGATCCTTTTAAAACCTTGGAAACCAGAGGATGGGTTCAGGAATTTAATTACGTGTGGGGAAGGTGTTAGGCAACCTACAGCTTCCATCCCTAAGGATGGTTACCCTAAATCGTTTGTACTTAAAATTATTGTTTGAATTACCCCTTGTATTATTTTAATTTTTAGAGAAAAATAAAGAAATGAGAAAATTGGACCTGTCTTACTATGTAAGTGCCTACGTACCCTTAAGGGATCAAGGTCCACGTAGTTCCAGGTTAATTAAATTAGAATTTTTCCTAAGGATAGGATTGAGACAATATGGGAAATTAAGCTTCTATATAGAATCATACAAAATGAGAGATTAATTCTTTACAAAATGTTTGGGAGAATAAAGACAATATGGGAATATGAAATTCCACATATAGTTCGACAAAAATGGGAGAATATTTCCCCACATAATGTTTAAAGAAATGAAGACAGTATGGGAAACGAATTTCCACATAAAAGCTCGACAAAATGAGAGAGTATTTCCCCACATAATGTTTTGTGATGAATTAAGGAATCCTAATGTTGAATTTTGACAAACTTTTAGAAGCCTTGGAAGCGCGAATTTTGAAGTTTTTAAAGTCTGGGGTTAAAATAATATTTTTGAAAGTATTGGGGTCCAAACTTGGATTATGAAAAGTATCAAGGTCAGAATTCAAATTTGAACAATATTGGAGCCAAAACCCTAATTTTAAAAATATTGTGGTCGAAACTTGAATTTCAAAAGGCATTGAGTCAAAATTTGAATTTATGAAAGTATTAGATCAAATTTTGAATTTATGAAAGTATGAGTTCAAAATTTAAATTCCCAAAATGCTAGGGTTAAAATTTGAATTTCCAAAATGTTGGGCCTAAATTTGAATTTATAAAATTAGGTTTCTAAAAGTATTGGGAGTAATTTTCCAAAATAAATTAGAAGATAATGGGCCTATTTTGTATAAAATTCATTAAAAATATTTAATTGGGCTTTTTAGAATCCAGTTTTGAACAAATTCATTGGGCTTTTCAAAAATCTATCTTGAATTGGGCCTTTGGAACCCACTTAGGAAAGACCAAATTATTTAGGCCTTTGGAGCCTTTTGGAATCCTTGAGCCTTGAACTATTTTACTCAGGCCTTAATTAATCATGAGTGAAATGAACCTTTGTAACCATGAAAATAACCATATGTCTGTAGTCTAAATGCTAGACCTATAAAGGATGCAAATTATTTTGAATCAAATTTTGACCCAAAGATTTGAACCAAAGCCCACTTTTAAACAAACAGATAGCAACAGCCCAGCCCAATCACAAAATTAAAACTTCATGCAACCTAGGAATTTCTGGATCAAATAGATTCAATATATGTTATTATGTTCTAAGTCAGGTATAAACCTAGATCCTACATTAATTCTCATAGCATCAAATAACTCAAGCAAACTAGGCAAATCGAAATCATTTCCATGTTGAGTCTATGCCACATTTAGTCTTAATAAACTGAAGCCTAAAGATGATGCCTTGCTAATGGACAACTCCCTTAACTCAGTGTTTAATCCTGATATGCAAACTGAACCAAAAGTAAAGTCCTAAACATAGATTTAATGCAGGGCCTAAAATCCCCCTTACTCGGATGATTGATGTGAGCCTCTACTGAAATTGGGATTAACAGCCAAACTTGTTTTAGGAGGGCCCTGCAAGTGGTTTCGGACCATTTCATTTTTTACACAAGCAAAAGAATTGAAGTTTGATCATTATAGGGAAGGGGGATGAAACAGATAGCAAACCTCTCATAAATTTGTTTAACGCATTAAAATTCCCTAGACCCAAATCAAAACTGACTTGAAACCATAGAAGGATAACACATTCAGCATCGTTCATTTAAGCATGAATTCCTTTTGGGTTTAGGACAAAAAGCAAATCACAAATCTAATCAAACAAAATTGAAACCATTTCCCTTGTTAAATTAAAAACACCATTTATATGCAGCTAGAATCAAACTGGGATCAAATACTCTCTCAAAACAAAAACCTGAAATCCTAGCCTTCAAAGCACAAGAGTTCTTTTCATGTTACCCCCTATGTTCAAAACTGGTTCCTCCATCCAAAAATCCCTCGGGTATCCTCTTTTCCTCTGATTTCCAGCAAAGAAAAACCTCCTCTGATTCACACTTTTAGCCGTCCTCCAAAATCAGATTCTTACCCTCGAAAAATCCCCTCAAAAACCATGAAGCTTCTTCTGTATGACCCAAAAAGTCCCTCCTTTTAATTCCCGCCCCTTCAAAGACTTTCTCTTTCACGTTTATAAGGGGAGTAGACCAAATCCCTTACCTTTCTCCAGAATCTCACGGACAGAGGCCATAGTGTCAAAAGCAGTCGCGCATGGTGATGGCAAGATGTAGGTTCAATGGCTTGTAAAGGTGTAGGTGTTGGCAGGGGTGCGGGGACCATCTGATTTCGGTGGTTCGCGTGATAGAAGGACATAGTAGAGGAGTATTGTAGGGAGAAAAACAGAAAGAAATGATAGAGCTGAAGGTACACACACAGAGATATGAGAGTGACCGAGGTGAGAGGGTAATGGGGTTCAAGGGGGTTATAAAGGTTGTGGGCTTGGACTTAGTTAGGGGAGTTAGGCTTAGTAGTTTTTGGCACCTGGGCTGTGGGCTATCTCTTTGTTTTTTGTTCATTTTGATTCCTTTTCCCTTTTTTTTTATTTGTTCTTCTCCTTTTTTAATTATATATTTTTTTTATTTTTACCATTTTTATTATTATTTTATTTATTTATTTATTACTTTTTCTTTTGATATCTGGACAAAATCCAGTGTTTACAATTATCATGACTGGTGTTGGTACAGTATTTGTAGGTGGTGTTTGTTGTGTTGTGAGGGTCATAGGTTCAGGGAAGAACCCCTCTCCACTAATCACTGCGATATCTAGTGTTTGTTCCTTCCTTGAGAATTGTATGACTTCCAAGGTGATCCATCTTTGTAAAGCGTGTTGAAACTCCTTACAGTGTTCTATGTCATGTCCTTGGACTGATCGATGATAAACACAATAGGCATTTATATTGAGATACTCCTTATTTGAATCTATCTCTCCAGGTTTTCCCACATCAAATCCTGCTAAACTTAGATTCTCAAAGATTTGGTGTTTGGCTATTTTTATCTCTGACACGTTTCTTATGAAACCCTATCCTTCTAAAATGACGCTAACTTGATTATTTTCTTGATGATTGGGAAGAGGGTTGGTGTTGATATTGGGGTTTATATAGTTCATCTTCAGGGCTCCGATCTTGATTAGCTTCATGACTTGTCTTTGAAATGTCTGACAATTTTTTATCGAGTGTCCTACCACACTGTAATGATATATGCATTGTTCATTTGGTTTGTACCACGCCGGGTAGGGGGTTGAATTGTTCAATAGGTGCTGGACTGATGAACTGACCATCAAATAACTTCTTATAGAATTCTGTGTTGGACTTTTGGATGTCTGGGAATGGTTCTAAGTTCTGGTTCCACTTGTTCTGCTGGAAATTATTTCATCCTTGCACATGTGTCTACCTTTGATTATAGTTGGATTGGTACCCTTGATTCCAATTTTAGTAATAGGGAGGGGATTTGTTTTGGAAATCCTGGTGGTTGTCCTGCACGAAACCAACTCAGGCTCCTTCTTCTTCTGCGTGAAATTTTGCTTCTAATTCGATCCGTTGGACTCATTATTTCCAACTTGGATCTTTCCGTTTTGAATTAACACTTCTATTCTCTCACATGCCTTAATGAGATCTGAGAAATCATTAAAGGCACTCCCTACCATGAGCCTCACATATGGAGACCCCAAGGTCCCCAAGAAATACGAACAAGTTTTAGAGTTCACCATTGGGGGTTGGACCTCGAAAGCTAGTTTTCTCCATCTTTAAGCATACTCCTTGAAAACATTTTTTTTCTTGTTTTTGCATGACCTAGAGTTGATCTCTAATTGACACCGTATCAAGGTTAAATCAATATTGCTTGAGGAAAGCATCAGCTAGATTCTCCCAACTATTGACCCTAGAGTGATCCAGCATCATATACCATTGTAACGTGGCACCTGTCAAGCTATTGTGAAAGAAATTTAATAGCAACTTTTCATTATCCCCAGCGACCACCATTTCAATGTAGTATGACCTTAAATGGTATTGGGGGCTAGTATTCCCATCATAGTTTTGAACTCGGGCACTTTAAAATCTTTTGGAATGGTAACATCAGGGTTAACCGTAATTCCTTTGCACTGATAGCTCTGAATGCCCCCATTCCCTGCATAACACATAGTTTCTCTTCAAGGAGGTGAACTTGTTCAAAAACTTTTTGCTTCCTTTCAGTTTCTCCTTCCTTTGTAGGAGGAGTAATAGGCACGTGATTAAATCCAAAAGTGCCTTGCAGAGCTAATTCCCTTCACCTGGGGGGAATGTGGCTACTAGCGATGGTTATAGGGAATTATTAACAACTCCTGGTGTGCCTGACGTCTATCCAACGTGGAAAGTTTCTTATTATGGTGGGGGAGTTTCTTTACTCCTCATATTTTTTGTCATAAATTTCATGAACTTGGATAATTGATCCGGCAGCTGATTGATGCGGTTTTCTAACCTCTGGACATTTTCTATGTTAGACATTTCAATCGACATAGCGACTGACCTGGTACAGATTTAGTAGACAAATTAGGAGTGCTTGGCTAGGCCTTTTCTCGGAGGTGCAATGATGAGATGATTGTTATCTTCCTATGAAAAATGTCAAAACAATGTGTATCGTCAATGTATAATTTAAACTTTTATTACCATTAAGGCTTGGCCTTGTTTGTGTTCAAATCATATTTTATGGCAAAGATTGGCATTAAAAATTTATCCTCAATCATATTCATATTGAGAGTACAATACCCTATAACGGGAAACATGGTATACAATATACAGGGATCCATGTCACGTGAATATCGTTTCAAAAGAGATTCAAGTCCTATGTTCTTTTGCAAGTACAATACTTTACAAAGGTAAGCATAGTTAGTGAACACCTAGGGAAGTTTTAAGTCATCACGTAGGTGTCACCTTGTCGTATCTTTTTTACACTACCTGGGGAATTGTGATACCTTTTAACCTATGCATTTGAGCACAGTACTTTATAGAAAAACATGGCGAGCAATTCATATGCTTGATTAAACACACAACTGTGAGCAAAAGATTGCGATTTCATTCATTGGTCTCAAGAGGTATAACGTTCATGATTCAAACACATTTATCTAATCAATAGATAAGTTCTTTACATCAGCTTAGGAAGGCCACTAAGTCAGGAGATGATCTTGGTACTATCGTCGTCTTCGCCCAACAAAACCTTTTAATAAACTCTGGCAGCTTGTCTTGAACTTCTCTTCATGTTTCTTCGCAAGTGTCCAAGAGCCGGGTGGCTGTGCCATAGAGCATATGATAATAATTCCTCCATTCTACTTCCAAATGTTCTTTTTGGTTAAGGTATGCCATGAGATCTACCGCCACTCATATTATTAAGAATAATTTGGTTCATATTATTCAGGCGGGCTATCTCTGCTTTTGCTTCCGCTAAAATTTTTTGCAGAATGGTATTAGTAGATTACTCCCATGCTAATAGATCGTCAGCCTGCTTTAACTTTTTTCTAGCCTGGATCTGATTGCCCTT
>JASKGM010067635.1:0-16637 GCA_034509205.1 Ceratonia siliqua
GACGGTTATTGACGGAAATACTGACGGACTTTCTGACGGCTTAGAGAAGCCGTCAGAAAGTTTTATTCAATTTATTTCCGTCAAAAGGGAGTCAGAAATACCGTCAGAACTTATGACAGACTTACTGTCCATCAGAAATTCCGTCAGAAATTACGTGTTTTTTTGTAGTGAGCTATACTGATTCTTAGACTCATTGGAGTTTTATAAACTTCAAAGAAATTTTGGACTTTGAAATTCCAATCTTCAACGCCTTACCCATCAAAATGAGGAATCTCAGTTCTCATCCCTTTGCCAACAGAAAAAATCTTGATCCTTTGGAATAGAATTAACTTCCTCCTCATTACCTGCCCCATTATTCCTTCCAACTCCTTTAAAATTTCCACTTTGCCTTCGTTCATAATTCTGTACTTAATTAAGCCGTATGGATTCACGCAGATTTTGTATTTTTTCGTACATGAATTACTTTTAAAAATAATATGATTGTCTAAATCAGCAACATATCATGAAACATTTTAAACAATTAATCAGCAATCCTTAATTGTAAATACCTTTTTTAAAATAATTATATTTTCTAGTCTTACAAATTAAAAGAGAACGAAAATCAGAAATTGTGGAGTACAACTATTCACTAATGTTTAATATTTCTTGTTATTTCTAACGTGCGTACAAATAAAACACTCAGTGTTGGTTGGACGTTATTAATGGGACGAAATTAAATCAAGAAACGAACTATTCGGCGCTTTCATCATCTGCCTGTAAGGTTTTACCCCGCTAAGATTTTTTCTTCTTTCTTTTTCTTTGGCCACAAGTATATGTGGCAGAGAATTTATAGGTGTTCACTATGCACAATAATGGGGCTTCGTACTTGGAAGGTGCCATCATCCCAAACCAAAGAAGCAGACACTATTCCCACATTAATACTCCCTTCAATTGTAAGCGTGAATGACTTCTTCTGCCCCACTGAAGAGAATGACAAAACATCTGGTGTCACTTGAATACTTAACAAAGATGGAGGAGCAATCACTTTAGCTCTATATCTAGATGTAGCTGCTCCAACATTCGTCACAGTTCTATGAAAAACACGGCTAAAAGATCTTGAGACATTTGAATAAAGAGCGAAGGATGGCATATTGAGGTCTCAAACAGTTCCATTCTTAGTTTGCTGACAACTAGTTCCATCTTCTGTAATACTTTGCACCTTTTTTGTATCATAACCTTGTGAACATAAGAACTTCACAAAATCTATTTCGCTTGAATCATATACCAAACCAGGACTCACTGCCTTAATGGGATCAATTTGACCAGCACCATATGCAAACTCAGCTTCGGGATTAAGTGCGGCACTCATGGGAGTAGCTGCAAATTGGACAGAAACAGAGATCTTCATACATAATTTAAATAACCCCGTAAGACTTAGCAAATATTAGTCATGGGCAAACGAATTTAAGTAATTCCTAATCATCATGATTTGAACATTTATTCAGGGAAAAATAAACAAAGAAGCAGAAATTTTGAGTTTTTGAATTGTTTTCTTTAATAATGATTCTCTACCACAAGAATTAAGAAAAGGCCAATTCTACCGCGGTAGCTTAGTTTTTTTTGTTTTTTTTACTTTTTAATATTTATGAATTATTATTTATGTAATATATTTTTTTATGAATTTTTTAAAATATTTTTATATTTAAAAAAAAATTTATACTTATGAGTGAATAGTATCAAAAAATTTATAGATGAATAGCACAAAAAAGATAGAAAAAATTCTTTAAAATATTCTCAAAAAATTATATGACTTAGACAATAATTAATTAATGTTAAAAAGTAAAAAAATTGGGATAAAAAATAAAAAAAACATAAATTTTGCTTGCCGAAAGTTGTGATGCAGCCCCACTTTTAGGGCTGCACCATAGCAAGCACCTTAAGAAAAACCATTACCAGTTGTCATTAGTGCAGACTTAATTGCTACCGGTGACCATCTAGGATGAAATGATTTGATGTAAGCAGCAGCTGCAGTACATGAGGGCAGGCCATCGAAGTGTCCAAAATTATATTGTAATGTTAGAACCTTTTATCACCTTTAATCTCTGAAATAGGATTAACGGGAGACCATGCAGCTAGAATGTCAACTCCCGGGGCAACTAAATCAGGGTACAATAACAACAAAATAACTGAAATAAGCATTGGATCTTGAAGAGGACAAATTAAAGTATGTATAAGTGTAATAGCTATGAATACCTTGAGAATGTCAGGCGTAATTGGATTTGGACCCCTAGATGGGAAGGAAGCTACGTAAGGGGCTAACGAATCTTTACCTTCATTACTCTTGTATATAGTAGTTGTTGGATTACTATGGAAGTTGAAAGTTAGGAAAATATCAAGAGGGGGGTGAATTGGTATTTTAAAAATTTTAGTTCAAGTAAACATTAGTTTGACAATCTCAAGCTAAATATATAAATGAAGCACAGAGGTTTAAAAAGAATACAAAAACAATTTTAGTCAGCTGAATGTTTTTAGTTGCCCGAAAATACTTTTACTTACCTAAAAATGTTTTCAAGATTTAGGTACCTAAAACGTATTTTAGTCACCTGAAAACTGTTAAAGTGACCTGCTGGAAATTTTACAGATACTAAGTTTCGAAAATCATAACTAATCAGAGAGAAAAGGTAGGAAAAATAACACAAGAGATTTATACTGGTTTAATCCACATTGTGTGAATTTACATCCAGTCCCCTTGGCTCCCAATGGATTTTTCCACTAATCTCAAATTAGATTACAACCTAGTTTTCCCTTATCACTAGCAACAAGTGGTTTTTCTTGCTCACCACAAATAAGTTAGTTTTACAAAACGCTCACCAACAACGTATCCAGTAGTTATACCCTAAACTACAAACAAGTTGGTTTTCCTAAACACTCACCGACAACGTTAAGAGCGGTTATTCCCCAAACCACATAATACAACTTTACAAAGAAAAGGGAGATAATCTGATACTCTCTAGGAAGAGCAAATACATCCAATTAGGCACACTCTAATTTTTCTAAGAAAATTATCTCTCGAATAATGAAAGAAAAAATCAGATGAAAGAAGAACGTTTTGATTCCAGCAACTCACTCTCAGAAGATTTAGAGATGAAGCATAATGAGAGGGAAGAGAGCTCCACTGTACCAGTTTCACTCTTGGTTCTTCAATGCTTCAAACATCCTTCACCTGTTCTATTTAACTGTGCTTTCTTCTTCTAGCTGTTGGAGGGCATATATCTTTTTTTCCATATACTTCGCGATTTGCATGGCTACATGTAGTAAGCTGTAGGACTGCTATTGTGAATCATTTTGCAAGCAGATGAAGTCTTCCCATATTAGTGTAGCTCCTTCATCTTCCTTCTGCAAGTCAGAATGCTCCAGCTCAAAGTAACTCTGCTATTTGTGTTTGAGCATCCGTTGCCTGTGAAGGATTTGCTTTTAGTTTGAATCCCCTTTTTTTCTCAAGAGAGGTGAGGTGTCTCATTGTGAGTGGCTCTTGGAAATGTGGAGATGACATAAATGAGTATTTTTGTCCTCTTGTACATTAATGCCTTACACTTTTTATTATAGCATTAAATGCTTGTCTTGTATTTTACTCCATTGATTTTCTCTTGTCCATAAAGTGGTTCTTCACGTGACCAAATTCCTTTTGCTCTAGAATACTACTTGTTGGCAATATGCAAAAAAGGCTCTTTGACTTTTTAACATAATGATGAGATGGCATGCCTTTAACCGGTTCCTATGTGGCATTTGTATGAGAGAAGTTAGGAATGTAACATATTTTTGCTTAACTCAATTTCTTATTATTTAGACATCAGTAAAAAATGTTTAGTGATATTAGGGGTGTGAAATCATTGAGCTAACAGAAGTCAATAAAGCAAAATAAAAAAGAGATTAAGGTCAATAAAAAATAATTAGTAAGCTAAATTTCATGCAATCTCCCATAACCTTATACGGATACCTTGTTGAATTCATATAAGAGTGTATGAGTTCACCATCCTTTTGACTAAGAAGAGTTGCAGGCAAGGCAGTTATATATGCCACATCTTTTAGCGAAGTGCTATGAAATAGAACACCAGCCGCCCTGACGCTAGTCCAACATTAATACTCAGAAAATCCTCACACAAAACTATCTTTCCCTTCACCAAAGCTTCATCCAAAGACTTTTGGAAGCAAGACCTACATAGTGATAACAATACCATTGGAATTTAATTTCCTTTATTATTTGGAAAAAAAATTATTTTTTGATGTTGGCAATGTGTTATGTATATAACGGTTCTGTACAAAATTAAACTCTCCTCTGGTGTAATTACAAGGCATTATTTTTTATTTATTTAAAATACTAAAAAAATAAACTTCACAAAACATTATTTTGAAATACAATATCTTTCAATAGACTTGAATAAAATTAACATATAATATAGGCTTTAGATAACTTTGGTACCTGGATATGCAACTATTATATCCACCAGTAATGTCGGGTGCATGTCCTGCATAAATTAATGGATATGTTTTCTTTTTGAGACGAAATGTATTTACCGAAACTCCCTTCATATTGAGTCGAGTGCGTTTTAGTCATCTTTGATTTCTTATTAATAAAATATGCATGCATATATTTATTTTTGGATAAATAACATTACCTCATAGACTATGCCATTGCCCAACTGAACCTTGGTAAAGAACTTTCTGTCAATAGTGCTAGTAGCCATAGAAAGTACCATGGTGTATAACTTGTCATGGTGAAAAGCTTTGGACCCAGATTGTTGGCAGCATGTGAGGTTAGTATGCCTTTCTTCATTGCATGGAAAGCTCCTATTGCAAATGTATCCTCAAAATAGTTGGGATATACCACCTTAGGTCTGAGTGAAAGAGAAATTATGTCAACACCATCAGCAATTGCTTCATCAAAAGCTGCAAGGATGCCAGCATCATCACAACCTGATGACCAACAAGGTTTGTACACAGCAATACGTGCTGATGGAACCCCTCCTCTAGCTATGCCTGAGCCAAGGCCTAATAAACTTGCAGAGGTAACCAAGTTTCCTGCAGCTGTGGACGCACAATGGGTTCTATGGCTGTTTGAATCCCTTGGAGATATGATATTATCTTCACCATACAAACCATCAACACGAAAATATTTTTCTCCGACTATTTTGCTGCACAAAAGTTGTAAGTAACATGCTTTAATGACTTGTTGAAAGTAACCCAATTTTGTTGCCATAGTGAAAATGCATTCCTTGATGTTAAATGTAATATATATACTTATTGCAAGTGATGTTTTGGCAAGACCCCTTCCATTTACTGGGTGGTGGACCTACTTAAAGCTATCACGAAATTTCGAAATCAATTACTCCAATGATTATGTCACTCTCTATACTTGTTCTTTTGACTTGTTGGGGAAAGCCTATGAAGTCCCACGACCTCGTTGTTTGGGGCTTGTGCTTTTTACTTGGGAAAACAAAGATGACACCATCGATTCCCGATTAAATATAAAAATATATTCATTAGTATCTGCATTTTATAGGGTTATACATGAAGAAGGGAGCATCTAAAAAATACCTGCCATTCTTTCTGCTTCATCCTTAGTTAGCCTAACTACAAATCCATTAAAGCTCTTCTTGTAACTATGGAGCAAAGCTTCTGGTGAAAAACTACTGGGTCAGTGCCATTTTGAAGGTTAGTCTCTTATGATTCATATTATTTTTAAAAGATAATAACATATGTTTGTTTCATAGAAAATGAGTGATGTATTTTGGTGAATATTCTTAGTATAATAGTTTAATATATTGAAAGAAAAGAAGGAAAAGTACAACAAAACAAATAGAATAAGGTAGGAAGTTGTAATTCATTATATATATATAAAGTCATCATGGACAAACTGTACTTAAATGGTTAACAATTACTCAGAAGTAGCAACAAACCTGCCATGGATATTTTGAACCATACTCATGTGAAATAATTGTGTGCCTTTCATGTCTTTGGGCTGATTACCCATATACACTATATACGTCTGCATTTAGAATGTGATAATTATATTCAATAAAAGATTAAAATATTTTACTTTAAAAAATTTAATACAATGATAAATATGGTACATAAGGTAAGTAATCAATAGCAGAAGCCAGAAGGAGATGCCAAGAACTTAGAGAGAACATCTTTTGGCTAAATGAAATTTGAGCTGAAAGGTAGAATGTGTTTTCATGCAAGATCTACCCAATGGTATTTATATGCGAAAGATGTGAAACGATTAATTCAAACATGAATTTGTGTTGTATGTAACTAAATTCTATTTGTTTTCCTATGACTAGGTCAATACATTACTAGACACCATAACTTACTTTTATAATGTTAATATTGATAAGATATTGACTAGTACATATGTCCAGATATATAATATAATGTATTTCTTGAGGGAAAACATAGAACATATCTAATATTTGGAAGGCTTCTTGTGAACTTAATGATTTTAGTTTGTGACAACATGAAGGCCGAAAAGGCAATATTATGATCATGAAGTGACAAAAGGAAAAAAAACAAAGATTAAAAAAATAGAGTTGCCACCAATTAATTAAAAGAATAATTGAAATCCTTAAAAAAAAATAAAAACTTGCCCTTGAAACTAGAGGAATGGCTTGGAAGTCTAATTACGCTAGAGAAGGTGTTAGGTACCCTACAATGTATATTCCTAAGGATGGTTACCATAGATCGTTTGCACTTTAATTTTATATTAATTTAATTACCTCTTTTGTTATTAATACAACGAAATAATAAAAGATGGAATAACCAGACCTGTCTTACTAAACAAGTGCCTATGTACCCCAAACGAGATAAAGGTCACGTAATTCGAGATTATTTGCTAAGGTTATCTCTAGGAAGGATAAATGATCGTATTCCTAGTGATGACAAGGTATTAGGGGAGAATGAATATCCACTTAAAACCCAAGAATATTAAAACTTTAGGGGAACACCAACTTCCACTTAAAACTTAGAGGAGTTAGGACTCTAAGGAAATATAGACTTCCACTTAAAGTCTAGAGTGATTAGGACTTTTGGGGAGGATAGATCTCCATTAAAAGCCTATGGGAATTAGGGCTCTAGGAGAAGAAGAATTTCCACTTAAAGCCTAGGTGCTAGGACCTTTAAGGAGTATAGATCTCCACTAAAGGCTTATGCAAAGTAAAACTCTAGGGAAAGATGAACTTCCACTTAAAGTTTTAGAGGACTTAGGACTCTTTGGGAGAATAAATATTTACTAAAACCCTAGGGAAATAATGTGATCCTCGGAATCACATTTGGTACTGAAATAATTTTATAATTACGTATTAAACTTTTATTACAACCCTAGAGCACAATATTAAGGTGGAGATCTTATGAAAAATTAAATTTCAAAACAAACATTGATTCAAAAAGATTTTGAAACCTAGGTTCAATAGTATCAATCAAAAACTAATTTCTAGCTCAATGGGCCTAAACCTATTTTAATTCCATGGCATTTTGAAACCCACTTTCAAATGACACCAAACCCACAAACATACAAATTTTAATTCGATAAACCTTTGAAGCCCAAAATCAACTTAAATTTAATGGGCCTTTGGAACCCACTTTTAAGTTGTACTAGATCCAAAATTATCTTGGTTTAATGGGCCCTTCAAACCCACTTATATATTAAAAAAAAATGAAAGGAAATTGAAAGTATCCACATAAAAATAAATTCAATTTATTTTCAAAAGAAGAACCTTTTTGAAATTGATTTTATTTAGACTATTTTCCTAAACCAAAATTAAGGTGCATTTGACACCTTCCATGATAAGAAAAATAATCTAATAAAAATAAAATAAAATAGTAAAATAAATAAACATGACAAAATAAAATAATAAAATAAAATAGAAAATGGCTTATGCCTTACAAATGAAACTTCAAAAAAAGAAAAAATAAAATAAAATATATACATAGAACATGAAAAAACAAAAAAAAAAAAACAGAATATCATACAAACCCAAGCATAAGCAATCAAAATAAATGACCCGAAAATCACTAACATGTATAGAATAAAATATGGACTTAGGAGCTTAGGTGTATTCCTTGTCTTATACTAATCAATCCAAAGCATGATTAGAAACCTAAGGTGAAACTCATTGACCGTAAACATAATTTTCACTTATGGAGGATAATAGTCTAATTTCACCATAATCATAACCTGATCAGTTGGCAAAGAAAGGCAAAGGAAATCCCAAATAAAGCAATCCAAAATCCCTTATGCATTTTCAAAATTTTGTACCAAAGTCTGAAATGAGCCCATGCTATTTCACAAAACAAATTTCAGTTTTAAGGAAAACAAAATCTGGAATGGATGAAAAATAGGATGAAATTATAGTTCAATGTCAACAGATTAATTCAAGACAAAAAAATACACAAATGGACCATACTGACAATCTACCAAAGCACCAACCCAACAACAGAGCCATGCATTTTCTAGAAAAGATATAATCAGAAACCAAGAGCAATAAACATCTCATTTTGCAGAACAACAGTTTCAAATAATCAAATTAAGGCCCTAGCATCGAATCTACAACCCGAGACATATGGGAACCGAAATCAGAATCTTACTTCCAAATAAATACATGTATAAGAAAACCTTATCAGATTTAAAACATTTGCAAAGCATCCTTTGCCAATTTATCTAGAATATGACTTAGGAATCCTAAAAACACTTCGTCCATACCAAATCAGAAAACAGGAGTGATGTGCAAATTTTACATGCTCGCAAGTGCACGAATCACTGATAGTTTAATGATAAGTTTACTCTGAGATCAATCTCTTAAGGAATTGCAGTGGCCTAACATCTTAATTATTTCCTTTAAAAATTAAATTTACACTAAAAATAAAACAAAACAAAATAAAATCCTAAACACTCTAATCAAATTATTGTGAATGCTCAAAATTAATTAAACTCACTAAACTAGAAGAATTCAAAATAATGACTTAAACTTAATTAAATTCTATGAAAATTAATGAGGTTTAGCTAGCTAACCAATCTTGCATTGAAATATTAAGTGGATTAAACTAAAATTCCTAAGTCAATATTATTATTTTTTTCACTAAACCTAGAGAACCCAGATGATCACAGATAGTCCTCACTCACAATTAACTAATTAATTTCTATGATCTAGATAATTATTTAGTTAATTGGATTTAGCAAAGGAAAAAATATACAACCATCTAAATTAAATCAAACCAACGAATTTAATTTAAACTCTTGCTCAAGAGAGCTCAATTAAGTGTAGATGATGTGTCTAACACCTAATTCTCATATCCCAATTTTAATTACAAATAATAGATGATCACTCCACAATTTATAATTAAACTGGATAAAGAACAATGAACAAGAAATAATCTAAACTTGCATTAAAAACAATCAACCAAAATATTCAATACACTTATGGTAGCTAAATTAAACACCCACAATATGTTTAGCCTCTCATAATTAAATTTAACTCAATAAACTTAATTATAAAAATTCCAAACATATTGCAAAAACACAAAATAAAATTTAAAAAAAATAAAAATAGAAGATAAAAATCGTTCCCTTGCTGCAACAACAATGGTGGTGAATGGTGGCTGTGGTGGCCGACAATGATAACGTGACGACTGGCGATGGTGGTGATCTGTGAGTGTGTTTCCCAAATGATGGAGATAGTAGGATATTTATAAGGAGGAAAAGGGAAGTCCTAGTAAAAAAAGGAAATTGATGGAAGAATTTTGGTAGAAAAAGAAAGCAACAATCCTAGTGAAAAAAAGAAATGAAAGAACTTTTTTCATTATTATTATTTTTTTTTAGAAATAAGACTTCAAACTCTTCTTTGACACTTCTTGCAAATACATAAAACAAAACTCAAAGTAATCTAATTCTAAAACAAAATTCATAAAAAGAATAAAAATTATAGCAAAATAATAGGATAAATATTGATGTATTAAATTCCCCCAAACCAAGATTTTGCTATTCATGGAGTAAAACAAAAAAGAAAGAGAAAATGTAAAAAAAAAATTAAAAACAACTTGAAAAGAAAGTTTGAGAAACTTTCATGCCTTAATTCTCAATGTGACTAATAATTAAATATTTTATACACAGTTATATTTAAAATCCCAACACGACAAAGTTCATTATTTAGAGTAAATGCATATATACATCCATATTCCAATACTCAAAATATATCTACAATGATTTTTCCCAAACCTAATGTCAAAAATCTCAATTCGCTTCAACTCTAAATCTCACTTTGATCCTAGGTTTTAAAGCACTCATCAAGCATATGCGAATAGAAGTTATGTAAACAAGAAATAGCAAGTATAAATTCACATATGAAAGTAAATATAATCAATAACCACTCAAATGTTCACAAAATAGATCTCATGAAAGGAATTACATATTAGGATTATAAAGATACCACATTGACTCTTCCTTTTTCCTTAATATATATAGCAACAAAATACCCCCAATATTTTAGCTACACAATACACCTCTTTCCCCCTTGCTATTACTGTTCGGTGCCACTTGGAGAAAGTGAGGGCTGTTTTGGAGTTCCTTAGTGGCTGTAAATTGGAGTTTGACACCATTTTATTCTAATAAGTATGTGTTTATCATCTTTCCTTTGAAATCTAAAAATTTATGATGATATAGCAGATTTGGAATGGTGATTTTGTGGGGTTATTGGGTTTCTTCATTTATAGAAAGTGGCTAGATACTTCTTTCTTATTAAATAAATTAAATGAAAAATCTGACATATGCTTCTCTTTGGTAAAAGTCCCTTCCTTGTTTTTCATGTTCTCTTATTCGAAGTGAGTCAGATTAATTGGTTAAGTAGTAATTGGCTTGAATTTGAACAGTTTGATATATATATATATATATATATATATATGTAGTATGGTAAGGACTTATATTGGGGTTATAGGAATTTAGGAATATTAGTGAAGAAAATATGTGATACTAATGTATTAGTTATATAAATTTCATACTCTTAGGGACATTTGAAACAAATTCTTCGGACCCGAATCTATCTTGAGTTAGAGTTTGGGTGGAAGATAATCACCTTATTTTCTACAGTTTGAGTAGTGAGTGGATTCTTACTTACCTCTGGATGCCTGAATTGTTAAACTTTACTTTGTAGTTCAATGATATTATTTGAACATGAATTGAAAGTGTTGAGAAAAGTAATATATATATATATGTGTGTGTGTGTGTGTGTGTGTGTGTGTGAAAAATTGTTACTCTAATTCCAAGTATAAACTATTTCTCATAGTGTTTATGGGAAAGTATGAATTGTATGAGATTTATGAAATTTATTTAGAACCATACTCTGGGATTCGTAGTAGAGTGGTGGTGGAACCACTAGGTGCACTGAAGTCACAACCTTTATCTGTTAAGGGTAGTTCCTAATAAAGGATACTTCTGTCAGTGAGTGTAGTTCCTAACAGAAGATTGAGTTAATTATGAATGGTTTCCATTGGATGAGAATGCTCCGAGAGGAAACAGGAAATTGAGTATTTTCCTTTGGTGAGTGCAGTTCCTAAAGGTGAGGATCGAGTTGCCCTCCAGTTGAGTTTTATCTTCTGGAGTGGAAATACTATTTTCTCAGTTTGGGTTCTCCCTTGAATCATTATGGATCCTAGTATTTTATAAATTTCAATAAAGTATTCCTAAACTTAAATATTCTTTTGAATATAATGTTATTAAAGATATTATTTTATCGTTAGAAATGTAAATCATTTTATTTCCTACATGTAAGGTGAATTACATGTATATTACCTTGTGATTTTCTCTACGTATTGAAATTATGTTTAATATGATGATTTTGAAGGTAATGCACTTTACACCTAGGAGTTCATGCATCCCTTGTTAAGTGTGTATTTCATTCACTGAGTTGGTGGACTCACCCCTTAAATTTTAACATTTTTCATATCAGGTCACTAGTAATTATCCTTCAGCTCCGTCTGCTCCCTTTGAACTCGCTGATTGAATTGGTAGGCACCTCTCTAAGTAAAAGTGGAGTACTTTAGGGAATAGTAGACATTGTTAAATAGGTTGATTTCTTTTGCAATTCTGAATAAGGGTCTTGGTCAATAATAATGATAACTACACAGTATATATGTAGTTAGTATGTACAGTCCATGTTGGACTCATTTATTATTTTTTGTTTAAGCCACTGAGGCTTCTAATTGATGGTAGGGTTGTCCACCTTATTTTTATCATATTTGTACCCTGCAATAATCCATATTTCAAGGAAAACTTTGTCAAAATTTTTATTAAATTATTAACTTAGAAATTTTTATGAAAGTATATTTAACTTTTATTATTCATTTAAAGATGAGTGTTAATGATATTAAATGCATGAGTATTTTAGGCTGGTAGGTAATTACCTTAAGGGTAATTTCCTCATGTGCCTAAAGTGGGGTTGACAAAGTTGGTCAGAGCATGGTCTAGGTCTATGGTTAGGGCATATAGAGGTCTTCAATAGGTCTACGTTACATGGAACGATAGACCCCGCTGATGGTAGGTGCGCCCAGGAGCATTTATCATTAGCAAGTCTGTTAAAACCCAACCTGAATTACTCCATCAATACTCAAATATACTCTAATTAGTGTTACCCACTACAATTACCTATCAACTAGGACTTTTCTGTTCCTTTTCTTTTAGGACAATGCCTCCAAAAACTTGAGCCCGTACTAACCTAGGGTAGGAAGAGGCTATTGCATTTGAAGGAGCCTTCACCAGACCAGTGACTGTACCTAGGGGTCGGGGTAGACCTAGGGGTTAAGGAAGACCCAGAATTCATCCACCACCAGAGGAAATTAAAAGTATCTTGCCCTTGTTTCTACTCCTCCACCTTAGGTGGAAGTTCCAAAATGGGCACGGGAGATACAGCAGGCCCTTCGTACCTTAGTCACTGTGATGACTCAGGTGAATGTATTAGCACCACTAGTGAGTATTCCAGTGACCACAACTGTCCCTATTTCATCAGTGCCTATGGTGGTTTTACTCTCCACAACTTTCTGCTAGAATTTCATAAGATGAAGCCCTATTGATTTTTCAGAGTTGAATCAGCAATTGATCCTTAGCAGTTTGTAGAACATGTGGAAAACTTATGGAGGATCATTGACTGTCCTGAATCAATAGCTGTGAGAATGGTGAGGCTTCGGTTGGATGGTTTTGCTGCAAATTAGTTCCGAGTATAACAGGTGAAGGGACTGCTAGAGGAACTGGAGAATGCTTGGCATTCCTTTAAGATAGCATTTCTTTAATAGTTCCTTCCGAAAAGAGAGAGACAAGCCAAGGCTCATGAGTTTCTCATTTTACAGAAGACTAAAGAAATGTTGGTTTCTAAATATGTCGCTAAGTTCTTGCGACTATCTCAATTTGCACTCTATGTTGTTCCTACTGAGAGAGAGAAAGTTCAACACTTTGTACAGGGGCTAGGAACCTATTTTTATAGTGCGGTTCATGTCATAAATGATAGGACATATGAGCAAGTATATAACTGGGCAACTGAGTTTCAAAACATGTTGAAGGAGAATAGCCGCATAGATAATACTTCTACTAGTAAGAAAAAGACTACAGCTGAGTCCTATCCTCCGAAAGCACCTACCACATCGAATAGATTTCCATCTTAACATTTCAACCAGAACCCTCACCAGTTGACTTTTGGTAACTACTCTTCCGGAAGGAACCGCCTTTATACTCAGTCATCTGCTTAGACTACACCTGTATGTGGTACATGTGGTAGGTTTCACACTGGTTTTTATCATGGAATGAAGGTTGCATGTTTCAAATGTAGGCAGACAGGTCATGGTTGGAGGGAATGCTCAGTGAAGTTGACATCCTCTGGAGGTGGCACAAACTTGACAGTTTATAGTGCAGTACAACAATCCTCTATGGTATCAGCTTAGGTTCTTACCCAGCCCACTAGGGGCGCGGGTAGGGGGATGGCAGGTCGAGGTCGTGGTGGTGGTCCTGGACCACAGGCTTGAGTGTTTACTCTGACCAGACAGGACGCTATGGCTTCAAATGCTGTTGTCACAGGTACTTTAATACTTGAATCAATTCCAGTATTTGTGTTGTTTGATCCTGGAGTGACCCACTCCTTTGTATCTACTTACCTATTATCGTTTCATCAGTCAATTCACTAGAGCATCCATTGGAGGTATCTACACCTCTGCAAGAATCATTAACTACCGTTGATGTGGTGAAGTCCTGTTCACTCATTATTTGTGGTACATCACTGTCAGTGGATTTAATTGTTCTGAATATCTATTGGTTTGATGTAATTTTGGGGATGGATTGGCTTTCAAGTCTTCATGCAGTGGTTGATTGCTTTGATAAAATAGTAAAAATTTGTCTATCTGGGAAAGAACCAATTATGATCCAAGGAGATAGAAGTGAAGTTTCTACTAAGCTTATTTCTGCCCTGGGAGCACAGAAGTTATTAAGAAAGGGTGGTGAGGCTTATTTTCCTTTGTTCAAGATACTGAAGGTCCAAAACACTGATTAGAAAAAGTTTTGATAGTGAGTGAAATTACTGATGTGTTTCTAGAGGAATTACTAGGTCTCCCACCAGAGAGAGAAATTGAGTTTTGTATTGACACTCATTCAGAGACCAATCCAATATCACTTCCTCTATACAGGATGGCTCCTGGTGAGCTTAAAGAGTTGAAAGTGCAGTTACAGGAATTGATAGAAAAAGGGTTCATCTGCCCTAGTATCTCTCCATGGGCATTGATGTTATTTGTGAAGAAGAAAGATGGATCACTGAGACCTGTATAAACTACAGATAGTTGAATAAGATCACCATAAAGAATAAATACCCCTTGCCCCAAATAGATGACTTATTCGATCAACTGCAAGGAGCTAAGTGATTTTCAAAGATAGATCTGCATTTAGAGTATCATTAACTTCAAATTCAAAGGAGTGACATTCCTAAGATAACTTTCAAAATTAGATATGGGCACTATTAGTTCATGGTGATGTCATTTGGGTTGACTAATGCCCTTGCCGTTTTCATGGACCTCATGAATAGAGTATTCCGATAGTTTTTGGATCAGTTTGTGATCGTCTTTATTGATGGTATACTGATATACTCCAAGAGTGAAGAAAAACAAGCCTAACATCTGAGGATGGTATTATAGACTTTAAGAGAACACGAACTGTATGCAAAATTCTTGAAGTGCAAATTCTGGCTTTAACAGATAGCCTTCCTAGAACTTGTGGTCTCCAAGGAAGGGGTTCATGTAAATTCTAAGAAAGTGGAGGTGGTTAGAAGTTGACCTAGACCGTATTCACAACAGAAATCCGTAGCTTTTTGGGTTTAGCAGGGCGCTATCATCATTTTGTCAAGGATTTCTCACGCATAGCGACTCTCTTGAGAAAACTGACTCAGAAGAATGTGAAGTTTGAATGGGTGTCAACCTGTGAAGATAGTTTCTAGAAGCTTAAAGAACATTTGACTACAGCCCCAATTTTGACCTTACCAGAGAACGGGTGTAGGTATGTCATTTACTGTGATACATCTCATATCGGACTGGGCTGCGTATTAAAGCAGAAAGGTAAGGTTATTGCCTATACCTCGAGATAACTTAAGAAGCATGAACAGAACTACCCTACCCATGACATTGAGATGGCAACTATTGTATTTGCATTGAAGATTTGGCGGCATTACCTTTATGGTGAAACTTGTGAAATTTATACTGATCATAAGAGCTTGAAGTATATTTTTGAATAGAACGATTTAAATTTGAGACAGTGTCGGTGGATGGAACTGATTAAGGATTATGATTGTTCTATCATTTATCATTCGGGTAAAGATACTGTAGTGGCAAACTCCCTCAGCAAAAAGTTTGGTGGTAGCTTATCACACATTGAAGTTGGCTGTAGGCCCCTGATTCATGAGTTACAGGGTTTGGAAAATAGTGGAGTTGAACTACAAATAACTCAATCCGGTGTACTTTTGGCTAGTATACAGGTACGGTTGCCCTTGGTGGAACAGATCAAAACTGCTCGGTAGATGATCTTAACAAGGCTAAACTATTAAAGAAGGCAAAGTCAGAAGTTGATACAGGTATCACACTAAATAAGCAATAGATAATATTTTACAAAGATCGATTATGGGCACCGGAAGTAAATGAATTGAAGAAACATATAATGTACTACGCCCATTCGTCTTCTTATGCTATGCATCCATGAAGTAATAAAATGTACCGTGACTTGAAGGTTCATTATTGGTGGAATGGAATGAAGAAGGATATAGCATATTTTGTTTCTCATTACTTGACCTGTCAACAGGTTAAAGGGTTACATCAGAACATGGTGATTCCAGTATGAAAGTGGGAGCAAATTACCATGGATTTCCTAACAGGGTGACCAAAAACCCTTAGAGGGTATGTCACAACGTGACGGCCGGTGAAAAAGCCATCGCTTTATGACTTTGGGGCGCGTGAGGGAAAACGCAGAGAAAATAGGAGTCGCCACCAATTAATTAGGAGGATAATTGGGATCCTAAAAAATAAGGAAAACTGGCCCTCGGAACCAGAGGAAGGGTTCGGGAGTCTAATTACGCGTAGGGAAGGTGTTAGGC
>JASKGM010067646.1:0-16636 GCA_034509205.1 Ceratonia siliqua
CTCCACTCCTTATAGTTCTAAAGAACCTTTTGGAGGGAAAGTTGTTGTTCTTGGAGGTGACTTTAGACAAATTCTACCAGTGGTTCCTTATGGAGGAAGACAAGAAATAGTTCATGCAACAGTAAATTCTTCCTATCTGTGGGATTATTGCAAGGTATTAACTTTAACAAAAAATATGAGGCTTCAAACTGGTTCTTTGAACTAGAATTTACATGACTTGAGAGAATTATCTGAATGGCTACTAAAAATTGGAAATAGAGAATTTGGAGCAGATATTGATGGGGAAGCAACCATCGAAATTCTTGATGAAATGTTGATTAAAGACCAACAGAATGGGATTTCTGAGTTGGTAGACTTTGTTTATCCGAATTTCTTACAAAACATGATTGTTCCTAATTTTTTCCAAGAACGTGCCATCTTATCTCCAACACTTTTAGATGTTGCAATCCTTAATGAATATTTGATGTCCCTTATTCCAGGTGATGAGAAAACCTTCTTAAGTTCATATTCCATTTGCAAGGAAGATTCGAATTTTGAAGATGAGGATGATGCCTATTCACCTGACATATTAAATTCCTTCACAGCTTCTGGACTTCCAAATCATAAGCTAAACTTTAAAGTTGGGGTGCCAGTCATGCTTTTAAGGAACATTGATCAATCAAATGGCCTATGCAATGGAACAAGGTTACTTATTACAAAAATGAGAAACCATGTGATTGAAGCTAAGATTCTTTCAGGTAACAACATAAGGCAGATAGTTCTAATCCCAAGAATGACCATGACGCCTTCCAATCATACACTGCCATTTAAATTCCAACAAAGGCAATTTCCCTTGGTTAGGTGTTTTGCTATAACTATAAATAAAAGCCAAGGGCAAACTCTTTCCCATGTTGGAATTCACCTTCCAAGGCTTGTTTTCAGCCATGGACAATTATATGTGGGTCTATCAAGAGTAAAAAGTAAACAAGGTCTAAAAATTTTGATCATAAATGATACAAGTCAAATTTCAAACAAGACAACTAACATAGTGTTCAAAAAAGTTTTTCATAGATTGACATAGGTCAGTGACTTAAATTCATTGCATATTCTATTAAATTCTAGACTTTATTTATTATGATAGTTCTTTGCCTTGAAACATTGCAGATAAAGTGAACCTAGATGTTATTGAGGTAGCTGCTTTCTACCATAACATATATGTTTGTGTTGTTTATTTTATTGTGTGTAATGTTAGATAACATTGTAATTTTTTATGCAAATATTTTTTTTTGTCTTCATCAAGATAGAGATTATTTGATATTTAATAATGTTGCAGGTATGTGTTTGTTTGACTCTTAACTTTTTGTTCTTATTTAGAGTTAGCGGAATTGGATATATGTCAAGATAAATAAGCTAAAAAAAAATTGTGGTTTGTATTTTTAAAATTATGTCAAGATAGAAACTATAGTTGTTATTAGTTTTTTATTTTGGTCAATAAATTTAGATTTTTAATATTTATTTTCATCCAATAAAATTAGTTTCATATATTATATTAAACATAAAATTCGTTATTTTTAAAAAAATAAATTTATCATTTTACTTATAACAATTTTTAAAGTTCACAACTAAAACTCACTTATAAATGTAACAAAATATAATATTATGTTTCTTGATTGTAAATCCTCTTACAAAGCACGGGTATAAACTAGTTGAAATAGGAAGGGAGAAACAATCTAATTGAAACAGGAAAGGAGAATCGATGGCTCAGGCTTGAGGTACGTCTAGACATGTCTGTGTCGGAGTTTATATTAAACCGTTTATATCCTTTTCGATTCAACTTCTTCAGTTATAGTTCACTGAGTTTCTAATTCGGATCTCGTCATTTCATTTCGGCATAGTGTGACATGACATAATTTTATTTATTTATTTATGTAGAGATTATTGACATAATTTTTAGATTTAAAAAAAAATTTAGATAAATTATGACCATTCGATTATATATGAACGATTTACAATTTAATGCATAAGACGATCATGTTATGTAAAGTAACATGATCGAATTCATATTAATCTTAAATAGATGCAATCCAACATGACGAGAATATTAAATCGTAACTGTTTATGTAATTTTGTATCTTTTTTTGTGTTTCTTTAAGTGCTTATTTTTTTTGTCAAAGTGATTACATAGAAGCTACGATCCACCTAAAATAATCAGTTGTGATCCGTAGTGACGGATCTTCCTTAGGACATAGGGGGCAGTTGCCCCCCTTATTTTTTTTGTTCATGTAAAAAAAGTTATTTAAAAAAAATATTTGTCCCCTCAAAAAAATTATTTACCTTTTACAAATTTTTTGTTATGTAATTAATTTTTTTTAAAAATATTTATCTCCTTTAAAATTTTTATATTATCTCCTCTATTTATTTTATAAATGCATTATTCAATTTCGTTAATGTATCACTTATATATAAATACATATTATCTTATTTCCTTATTATATTTTTTTTGTTACCATCAACTTGTATAGTATTAATTATTCCCTTTATATATGAATTTTATTATCTTGCAAAAATTTTATTTTTTATTTGGTTTTAAAAGTCAAATTTTTTATCTTCTACACTTTATTGGCTATATTTTTTGTGAAGTCTCATTCACTCGTAAATTTTACTTTTATCATTGAAATTGAATATGAAATTTAAAATTTTTTAATTTACTATTCTGGACAACTTTTGATTAGAAGTTCTTCTTATTTTATGTTCTTATATACTGTTATTATTATTTATCTATGTCATTTTAACACTTATATTCTCACTCCATCATAAATCAAATTTATATACTTAAAAAATCTATCAACTCTATTATATTAATAATAATAAAATAAAATAAATTAATAAAAATCTTATGTCTTACTGAAGTAAAATAACTCAACATCAAATTTATTAGTGATCTTTTACTTAATTCAAAGTTAATATAATATTTTGTTTATATTCCTTCTTATAATTTAAATAAATTAGAGACGTTTATAATTTTCAATGATTTTTAATTACGTTATAAAATATTTTTATATAATTTTATTTATTTTAAAGAATACATAAATTATAAATTAAATTTGATTTTGTCTCCTCCTAATTTCATTCAAGATCCGTTACTCCTCTTAAACCTGAGAAATGTGAGGTTTAAATTCTTGATATTAAAATCAATTAGTATTTAGTATTAAAAATGAGGGCATTACTACCCTACTGCTCACACAGTGGGCAATAGGGTAATTTCAAAAAAAATTTTAATATATTTTTTTATTTTTTAATATATTTTTTATTTTTTAAAATCAATTAATTAAGTTTTATATCATAATTTTTTTTTCAAAATTTTTGAAGATGTTTTCATATTTTTTATAGAATTTTTTAAGTTACAAATGAATAATAAAAAAATTATGGATGAATAATAAAAGAAATATAAAAAAATTTAAGACAAAATTGAAAAATATTTTAAAAAATTCTGAAAAAAAAATATAAAATATAAAATACTTAATTATTTAAAAAAAAAAAAAGAAGAGTGGTACGTAGCTTAGCCTGTCCTAAAAATAATGCTACTTAAACTAATATTGATTCACTATTTAGTATTTAAAAATTTTTGAGTTCTTATTGTTTGGACTACTGATTATGTATGCACGTAGTACCTACTGTTCGCGGCTGTTGGAGTTGTTATTGTCATAACATTACTCAAATTATAACGAGAAGTTATTTTATATTTAAATATAATAATTAAATAAAAATTTTAATATAAAAAATGTTTAAATATAAAATTATAAAATAATTTTTAAATAATAAAAGAATTCAAAAAGACATAAAAAACTTTTTTTATATAATATTTTTAATAATAATTTTAAAAATTATATTTTTTTGTTAAAATTAAATTCAAAACTATAAAATAATATTTTTGTTGATTATTATTATGAAATTTAGAATTACAATTTTATACAATTTTAAGTCTTTAATTAAAAATAATTAAGTTCTGAACTGTAACCAATAACTAATTATAATTTGATAAATATTATCATTTTTTTGGGTATTTTAAAAGTTACACAAGTATAATAATTAAATTTTTAGTGAAGTTAACTATTTTATTAGAAATTTTATAAAATTCAAAAAAATTTTAAAACTATCTTAGATGCTTCTCAATTTTAAAAAATATTTAGTTTTTTAAAAACTCAAGTTTATTACATATTTTTTGAAAAGATGTTGGAGATATTTTAATATTTTATTTATAATAATTTTCTTTTTTTCAAAAATAATATATAAAGGGAAAAACGCGAGAAGGTGGTCAAACTCTATTATAATCCATCATGAATTTTGAAACTCCATTGATAGTAATGGCACGGTGGTTTTATTGCTGTTGGTCGAATATGGCATCTAAAGGAAAAAAAGCGAGTCTTCTTTCTGGCTGGTTCGTGGTGGAGCTGGTAGCAACCTTCAAGGTGAACTCCGGTGGCACTGGCTAGTTCGCAGTGGAGTTCCGTTCACGGTTTCTTGCGTCGTGGTGTTTGTTCTCTCTTCGATTTTCACTCTCTAGAACAAATGAACACTTGGGTATCAAAGGGAAAACTAAGAGAGTTAGATGAGGAATGCGGAGCTAGACATTCGGGGATAAAGAACAAAAAACTTATCCAATTTTAATTGGAGAGGTTAAAGAGTAAAAATATAATAAAAAAATTACATAATTTTATAGAATGTACACAATAATATAAAATTTTAAAACCATTTGGAGGGGTTATAGCCCCCACACACCCGACTATTACCCTCCGCCCCGGCAAGAAATAGTAAAATAAAATAACATTATTAATTTTTTATTACGAGTTTCTAATAAAAAAAATCAGAATTTTTGATTTATTTTTAAAAAAAAGTCTATTATTTTTTGTTACTTCTCATTTTTTTAAAAAGCTAAAACAAACTATCAAATTTTACTCAAATTTCTTTTTTTAAATAACTTTCTCAGAAAAAGTTGAAACATAGGGCCCTTTGTGTCCTGTTTTGGTTTATAACAAGTGTTCTAGTCCTCCCAATGTGGAATTGGAGGTTTATGCATATGGGTATGCTTATATTTTAAGTAAAGTACCGGTCTTTAATTGCAGGCTAGGGTAACTCTTGATTTTGTCGAGATTGATTTACGTGAGTTTTTGTAGTTCAAAGACCAAGACTCCCTGGTTTTTCTTGATCGGTTGAATTATTAGAGGACAGGAGGTTAAAGGACTACTTTTTGGATGAGTTATATTTTTTAACAAGTATTTTAAATAAAAATATGCATTTAGTGTTTAGATATAATTATGTATAAATAATTTTATTAAAAAAAATAGTGTTCAATTGGTTTGGTTAAACTATCAACCCGTTCAAATCAAACCGAACTAAATTGAAAATTAACCAAACCAATTATTGAATGGTTCGGTTCGATTAAACAGTACCTTGACCGAACCATACACGGTTCGATTAACGATTTTGAATTTTCAAAATCGCAGTTAATCAAACCGAACCGTTTATATTTAATTAATTATATATATATATATATTTAATTATATATATAAAATATAGTTATATTATATTATATTTTATAATACATATATAATCGACTAACCGAATCAAATCAAACAGTTAAATTTTTACACTAACCAAATAACGGTTTGATTTGATTCGGTTTTTATACTAAATTTTCAAAAATTCGAACCAAATTAAACCAAACCATTTAAATTTTATTGGTTTGATGATCTGTTTGATTCATTAATCGAATCAAACCGCCGATGCCCACCCTTAATAAAAATATAAAAATATTTTTGTGCATGTAAAATTATTAAAAATAATATAAAAAGATTTTTTTCTCTTCCATTAAATTTATTTTTTTTTAAAAATTATAAATCTTGACATTTAAACAAAACTAATAAATTTTTTTTTATAAATATTCTCTCCAAAAGCCCATCGAATGAGCTTACCGGAGAGAAGTACTTTTTTCTATTAAAAAAAACAACTTTTGGCAGGCGCTCAAAGGGGCTGTTTGTTTGGGCTTACTAGAGAAGGAGTTTTCTACTTCTCCTGTAGGAAGAATGACTTTTTTTTAAGGAGAAGTTGTTTTATATTTAGATGCAATAAATTAGAAGGACTTTTGAAGTAGAATAAACAACTTTAAAAATGAAGTTTCTCTCTCTTTTTATTTTTTTCCTTATCAGCAAAAGTAAAAATTTTAACTTCTCCTATAAGTAGGTTTTCTCCATTTTCATTAACTTATCTGTTTTCTATAAGCCCAAACAAACAGGTATATTTTTATCCGAATGACTTATTTTTAAAAATAAGTAACTTATACTCAAAATAAGTCCAAACAAACAGGTTGAAAGTCTTGGTGCTTTACCCAAATTTCTCACTTGTGACTTGTTATTTTGACCATCGAAGTTATGTGAATGATCCTTAAATTTGGTCAAGAAGGCAGGGGGACTACGGTATCTTTTCTTATGTTTTTTGGGATATACGGCGGCAAATAAAGTTGAACCTAAGACCTGCAAATTATCCCAGCCCCTCGAGATGATGTTTGTGAGAAACTGGTGGTATACTGGTTGAGTCAAGAGAGGAAAGAGCAGAATGACTAGGGTCATTCAGTTTGATATGAACAAGGGTGATATACATTGATAAGAAGGAATATAATTTCATTCATCAATTAAAAACTTTCATCAAGCATTTAGTCATCACAAGAGTTGGTAGTTTCCTTATTTAGTGAATAGTATTCGTACAAAAGAATAATGAGTGACAGTTGAATTTTCTTTTATGTATTTCCCCTAAAATGGGGTGAGCAAGGAGACAAGGGCCGCAGCAGTGCTTGAGAACTTTGCTGAGGGAGAAAAGTATTCAGAGCATGTCTTGAGGAAATTTGCATGCAACAGAGCTTCTTCACTGACCCTAGTCGCAACTAAGTTTCTATAAAATGAAGTCAGCTTGGGATCTAAGCCCTATTATGTTGCATTACCTGCGTAAACTGTGGGTGCATTTAGGAAAAAGGTTGTTACTCTTGCGGGTAAATTGTGGGTGATAGTGATAACCACTTGTGTTTGATGCGTCATTGATAAGAGATTCGGAGATTGCTATTATCAAATCAATTTACCAGATTCAAGACATTCATATACCAATTGAGCAAACTCAAATTTCTTTAAAACAGATCTTCAGAAATGTTACACGTTTCTATTCAAAGTAATCAAGGTGAAATATCGTTTGTGCAGCATTCTTGAACCAGAATCCTCATATTCTGACCATTACCAAGTTGTGATGTCCATAAGTCAGAAACTGAAAAATGCATCATTGAACCATCGGAGTTTCATCAAGAGAAATTAGGGGGCAAAGTGCTCAATATCCATTGAAGGGAGACCAGATTGTGTGGATCCCATCCCTCTAAGTAAACTTTTTGCTGTTTCTCTCTCCTGTAAGACAACAAATTAAACCATAAGATGATTTGGTAAGACTTGTTTCAAATTAAAAATTGTGTAGAATATTCTACACTCACCGGACCAGTATAATCCAGAAGACGTGTACAATAAACCTCTGCTTCTTCAAATCTTTTATGGGATTTGTAATACGTTGCAAGATAAAGCAAAGCCTCAACCATGTTAGGTCCTTCCCTCTCTTCATCTTCCATCCTCTCCAAATCCTTCTTGTAGTAAAAAGCTGCCTCTTCAGGACGCCCCAGCTCAGAGTGCAGCTTTGCTAGCTGGTGCAGAGCAATTGCTTCCCTGTCATTACAACTTGCTGCCCTTCTGTAACACTTGATTGCCTCATCAAGCATGCGAAGCTGTTCAGTTTCGTAACATTGGGCCATTGCAATCCACAACCGAGAATCATTTGGCTGCAAGAACACCGATTTCCGAAAGTAATGAAGAGCATAGAAAGGCATTCCCATCATCTCATAAGCTTGACCCAGTCCATACCAGGCACGATAATCACATGGGTCTATATCTACAGCCCGACGATATGCATCCACAGCAGCAGGAGTGTTTTTCATCTCAACAAACTCATGACCCATAAGTGTCCAAGCAGATAAATAATTTTTGTTTAATTTGAGGGCCCTCCTAAAATACATAACTGACTTTTCATGCTGCCCCTTTAAACTGTAATAATTCCCAATGATACAACAAGATTCAGGCCTGTATTTATCAGTCATAAATACTCTATGAGCAAGGTAACTTAGAGCAGAAAAGCACTCCTTAGCATAGAGGACATTGGAGTACATATCCATGTCTTCCACTCTGTAGGGATCATTTCTCAGAAGTTCTTCAAATATTGCTTCAACTTGATCAAATTCCCTCACACTGTACTGGGCTTTTGCAATTTGAGCCTGTATATAATTACTATAACCAAAGGTTCCTTGTAAATATTCATATTTTGCCAAAGATTCGTTGTGCATCCTTAATTCTTGGTAAGCACTGGCTAGAAAAAAATCCTTCATCCAGTGATTATTGAGATTAAGACTGTTCAAGATATCAATTGTAGTGCATAAGGATTGCAGTTCAGACCAAGCATTCCAGTTCCACGGGTAGCTATTTACAGACTCCACGAGAACTGTACGTGCAAGACTCTCACTGCCTTTCTGTTTGAGCACAAGACCATATAAGTACAACCCAAAAGGGTCAATTGTGCCATTCTTGCGAAGAGTTGACAACTCCCTCTCCAGAGAAACCAATTCACGATTCACAGCATCACTCTTACCCAGAGGACCCTCAAGTTCTACCGTCTCTTCCTCTTTTCGCTTTTCTCCAGCCTGTATGAAGCAAGAAGCATGGAACAAGTTATAGACCTGATGTCATGTCAAATGCCATCAGATGTAAAATCGATATCATGTAATTGAAATATATGGAAATAAATGCATCAGAGCAGAGATGCAGTCAAAGCCAGAAGAGCCTTACGTATAGGTATTTGCAATATTAACATTTAATAATGTGAAATGCATTTATTTTATTTAACTTTCAAGCACAACTCATCTCTAATGACATATCCAAAAACACTCTCCACCAAGTTGAACATTCATAATATAAGTGGGCTTTGACCAAAGGCAGTTAGGATTAAAATTTAATTTCAGAGAAATCCTTACATGGAATTTGGAAGTATCCATAGCTACGTGCATTAAAAGTTCATATAGATGCTACAACCTATGTTGCTAAGAGACACATCTTAACTCCAAAGAAGGATACAATCAAGAATTCACTTGTCAGTCAGGTAGTGGCTTTTCCTCAATGTAACTCTTTTCCCTAGTCAAATTGAAGAAAAGACAACATAGACTCCCCTCCATATGTTTAGAAATCTTTGCAACACCCCAGCACCAAAATAGAAAGAGAGAGCTCAAGAACTATTGGAGTTTAGCTTCAGCCAGAATTGTGAACATCCCCTACTTCCTCTAATAGAGAATCTAATGTGTTCAACATAAACCTGTCAGACTTTCCCATGTTCACAGATGCAACCTATTGAGTGCAATCTATTAAGAGGATAATGGATAAATGACTCTGGGTGGATGCTACGCTGATATTGGTTTTGCCAAGAAAGTAAACTAATCAACTTGTAGGATGGCATGTTTTTGTCCTTCTACTAACTTCATCTATTTCTTTTGTTTCCTCTAATGTTCACTAATTGAATTGGAAAAATGCTGAGGATGCACTGATTGCAAATCAAAATGGCACACCCTCATTCTCCTCCAAGTCCTCAATAATAGTAATAATACAACGACATTATGCAGGGTGGTGAGAACAGCCAACTCTAGAATGCATTAAAACCAGTTGTTGCATACCAGACTAGGACACAAAATCTAAATGATCAATATGAATATTAACAGTTATTAAAGAGAGCATAATGAACCAGATATAGAGCATAACAGCGCAAGAACAGAGATTTTCTTCCAGTTTGATCACGGAGCACATGCGCAGCTCTCTTGTACTCTCGGCAGTCAAAATAAGACTTGGCCAAAAGGTAAAAGTCACCATCTACCAGCTCATCTTCCTCCATTACAGGAGTGGTTATATATGATACACCAGCAATTGGAGTTGCAGTGATCTCATTAGTACGGTATCTCCTGCGTATGCTCGAGCTCCCACGCTGGAATCTGGTGTTTGAAGGAGTGAACTTGGCAGGGTCCTGCTCAATACCTACCAGCTGTTCTGCTGCCCTGAAAATTTAAAGGCACATTAGTATGCATTCACAATAAAATAATATGAAAAACAGTAAGTGTAGATTCTATTAAATTCCCCCCTAAAGTGCTTAGAGTTATTTATTTGGGGTTAAATTCAAGTTGAGGGAGTAGCGTTTCTGCAAAATTTGGGAAGATAATAAACAGGGTTAACAATCTAATGACTCTTCATATCAACTTAACTTCCTCAGCCAGTAAATGGAGCACCCAGATTTAACACTACTCCATCAAAAGGCCCATAGACAGAAACTGAGACAAAAAGGATTGAAAAACGCAAAAGGAATATCAACACTCGGCGTTCAAATTCACAGTTCAGTTCTTAATCACCAAGTTAGCAGTGCATTCAGATATAGACAGAGTAAGAAGAGAGAGATAAATTTTAGGGTTTTTGGGTCTGAGTACCATTTGGAGGCAGAGTAGAGGCAACGATCACTGAGTTGACGAACCGCAATGCGAAGCTCGCTTCTGCAACTCTCTTTAGAACTCATCAATTCAATTATCGCTGAGTGAAGGAGACCAGTGTTAGTCGCTCATGAAGCCAAAGAGTATACTCTGCGGTAACTTCTAACGTTCACGGTGAGAGAGGTGGTACACGGCCAAAGAGCAGCATACTTTTGCCAATAACCGAAAACAGAATCAAGAGAAAATTCAATCTTTGAACTTGAAAATGTTTTCTCTCCTTGTTCTAATGTAGGAAACATTTTCAGTTTGGTTCTCAAACATCTTGAGAGGCAAAATTCAGAGTCACCTTTATTCTAAGTCCTAAACCCAGCATTGCAAAATAATCAGATGTTAAGATTATATGCAAGTAACATCTAGCAGCAGTAAATAGCATTTAACTTCAAAAAAACAATAAGAAAAAGCAAACACGCATAACAACAAGAAGAATAACAGAAAAAGCATCATATTAAAGGAAGACAGAAAAGTCAAATCAACCTTTTAGATGGCTTGTTCCAATCAATGACAATGTTTGTATCTGAATCTCTTTCGAGGAGGGAAAAAAAACCATTTTTCTTTGAACCCTCCACGGATTAAAAGAACTAAAAGAGCAACAATAAAGAACGCAGATAAAGAACGAAATTTTGATATACTGAGAAGTGGGTATAAGCTGAGTGAATTGACCGAGAAAAAGAGGGCCTCACCGTCGATGGAGATAACAGTGCTCCAAGCAACTGGGGCCAACAGAAGGAAGTGGGTTCACAAAACAACAGCTCCCTTAGGCAGCAAAAAATCTTTTCTTTTTCGGATTTTTTCCCCCGCAAACCAAAACCTCTGCCAGTCGTAGGTGGGGCAAAGCCGGATCGATGGATTGAGAGGAGCAGTCAGCCGTAAGAGGGTTTTTTTTCTTTCCAGAACGAAGGACCTCGGGCCGAAATATCGGGGTTTCTTCAGTTCACTGTTTTACAAAAGGCAGTAAAAATCCTTTCATTCCTCGAAAAAATGTAGTTATATAAGGCTGTTTAGATCGATTTTTATTTTATTATTTTTAAAAATAATTTTATAAAATAATTTTATAAAATAAAAAATTTATTTAGATAAAAATATTTTTTATTAGTATTTTTTATGTTTTTTAAAAAATAGATGACAAAAATAAGTTAAAATATAAAAAAATTATTTTTTTTTTGTTTTCTAGTTACTGTTTTCATAAAATAATTTTTAAAAATAACTGATGAAAACAGTTACCCAAACGAATTTTTTTATTCTCACAAAACAAAAAAATAATTTTTAAAAACTAATCCAAACACCACCATATATTTTTTAAGTTTAAATGTTGTCGTAATTCCATTTTGTAGGAGGTGGGATATTTTAAAGAGCAACACTATGGTTGGGCTGCATCTTAATTTTGACACTAAAATTATATATTTTTTTAATTTTTTATCTTAATTTTTTTATTTTTTAACATTAATTAATTATTATTTAGATCATATAATTTTTTAAAAATTTTTTAAAATATTTTAAATATTTTTATTTTTCTTATATTATTCATAATAAATTTTTTAATACTATTCATTCATAAATATAAAAAAATTTTAAAAATATAAAAATATTTTAAAAAAATTTAAAAAATATATATATAATATAAATAATAATTTATTAATATTCAAAAGTAAAAAAATAATAAAAAAATAAAAAACCTAAGCTACCGTCACAAACTATGACGGTGGCTTAGAGGTCTCTTATTTTAAAATAATTTTTAAAAAAATTATTGTTATTAATTTATGGGATATTAAATTATTTCGATGATATCAAATTATTTATTTATTATTATTCATTATTTATTTTTTATAATTAAATAATTTTTATAAAAAATAAAAATATAAATAATACTTGACATTAGTTAAGAATTTAATATTTATGAAGTATATAAAAATTTAGTATCCATGAAACATTGATAATAATTTTATTTTAAAAAATTTTATAATGATATTTTATAACAATATTAAAAAATTATAAAATATCATATAATATTATTATAAAATATAGTGTATTTCAAAATCCTATAATTTTTTATATATTAAATCTCTTATTATTACATCATAATTATTTATTTATTTAAAATTACATTTGAGTTTAATTGATTACGTTTTATAAATGAGATCAATTAAAATTAAAGGCATTCACATATGAATTTTAAGAGACTTATGAGTTACGACTAATGTTTTAAAAATTAAATTAGTCATTGAATAGATTGAGGCACTAGTCACAAGTCATTAATTCGATCAGAGTCAAACTGAGGTTAAATCATATTTGAATTAAATAATATATTTTTAATTTTTTAATGTAATATATTATATTTATATATATACTAATTATTAAATAATTAAATAATAATAATAATCAACTACTATTCTAATAAACATTAATAAAATTTGTAAATGTTTTTTTCACAATAATTATGATGGAAAAATGCCAATTAAAATGGAATAGATACAAAAAGATGTTATCAGGCTTATAAATTCTCTCATTTTTGTCCATTAAATAATATTTAAATACTTGAAAAGTCTTTTTAAAATTGTCAAGTCGCAAAAATATCATTAAATATTTATCATCGTTCATCAGGCATGTGACTTTTCAGACTTATAAACTCTCTTCATTCACTTTTCTCATTAAATCAACTCGAGTGAGTACCCCTTTGTGCCATATACACACTTCATATCCCAAGACTATCTCCACCATTCATCTGGAAATGAGGATATCTCGAGGATTTTTACCTTCTTTAGCTAGGTATTTCTCTTTTGTATAGATAGGAGAAAGTACCTGACTAGTTGTTCATGTGTTATTTGTTTTCTTTTTCTCTGTTTTTTGTTCTTTGTATAGAGGCTTAATCCATTGATGCTATGTTAACATGCTCCATCGTGGGTTGCAACGTAGACGACAGTGGAGTTGCTAGGTTCATTGGCATTCTCTGTAGTCGCAGTGGTGTGATTCAATCTTATCTCTGAACCCTCCATCTGATCTCTTTTTTTCTTTATCTTTTTCTTCTTCTTCCTCTGATCTATGAACCCCCCCATCTTATCTCTCTTTTTTTTCCTCTTATCCCTTCATTTAACTTGACATCCTTTTTTTTCTTGAAAAAACCATTTAAAATGGTGCCATTTTACTTAAATATTTCCCAAAAAAATATCAAAAACTAGTGTATCGATGACCTAGCCAATTTTTCTAGTTCAATCACGGGTTACTAGTTTTGCTTCACCTATTTTTAGGGTGTATCGGACTAGCCAGGCAACTGATTCTTGATTTTTCCTATTCAATCGGTCGAGCCTATCCTATTTTTAAAACACTAGTTATGACAGTTTTTAAAGAGCATTAGTCAGTTCCATATCAAGTTGGACAAAATCAAGTCTTGCAATATTTGTTAATAATTTTTATAAAACAAAGCGAGGAAAATTTTGGTTCTATGCAGGGTTTTGGAGTTAAGAATTTTGTATTTTGGTCATCCCCCTTAAACCGTTGCACCTTTGGACATTGCTTCGATATAACCTAACAACTCATTAAATTCATTCTCAAGATCATGAGCAATTAAAGAATTTCTAGACGTATTTCCTGCAGAATTACCAGGGTTGCTGCCAGAGAGAGATATTGAATTTTACATTGATGTGTTTCCAGGAACTACTCCTATTTCACTTCCTCTTTATAGGATGGCACCTAGTGAATTAAAAGAGTTAAAACTGCAATTGCAGGACTTAATGGATAAAGGTTTTATCCGTCCTAGTACATCTCCTTAGGGAGGACCTGTACTTTTTGTCAAGAAGAAAGATGGGTCCCTGAGATTGTGTATAGATTACAGACAATTGAATAAAGTTACAGTGAAAAATAAATACCCCTTGCCACGTATAGATGATCTGCTTGATCAACTTCAGGGAGCCCAATGTTTTTCTAAAATAGATCTCCGATCAAGGTATCATCAACTACAGATTAGAGGAGAGGATATTCCAAAAACCGCCTTCAGAACTCATTATGGCCATTATGAATTTTTAGTAATGTCATTTGGCCTAACGAATGCACCTGCAGCCTTTATGGACTTAATGAACAGAGTGTTCAGACCGTTCCTTGATCAAATTGTAATTATCCTTATTGACGATATTTTGGTGTATTCCAAGAGTGAAAATGATCATGTGCAACATCTCAGAATTGTATTACAAACCCTGAGAAAACACAAATTATATGCAAAATTTTCTAAATGTGAGTTTTGGCTTTCTCAGGTAACTTTTCTAGGACATGTAGTTTCAAAGGAAGGCATTATGGTGGATCCTAAGAAGGTGGAAGCAATAAAAAATTGGCCCAAACCCACTACAGTCACGGAAATTCACAGCTTTTTAGGTTTGGCAAGCTATTATCGTCGCTTAGCCAAGGATTTTTTGCATATTGCGGCTCCTATGACTAAGTTGACACCGAAAAATGTAAGGTTGGAATGGGCAGAAACTTGTGAAGAGGGTTTCCAAAAGATTAAGGAATGCCTAGTTTCTACCTCAATTTTACCTTACCTGAGAGTGGTTATGGTTTTGTGATATATTGTGATGTGTCTCGAATTGGTCTGGGATGTGTCTTAATGCAAAAGGGCAGAGTGATTACATATGCTTCTAGGCAGCTCAAGAAACATGAACAGAATTATGCTACTCATGATCTGGAAATGGCAGTGGTTGTTTTTGCATTAAAAATTTAGTGACATTACTTGTATAGTGAGACTTGTGAAATATATACAGACCATAACAGTCTAAAGTATATTTTTGAGCAGAAAGATTTAAACTTAAGGTAACGTCGATGGATGAAATTAATCAAAGATTATGATTGCTCTATTCATTATTGTCCAGTCAAGGTGAATTTGGTAGTAGATGCTTTAAGCAAAAAATCTGTAGGTACTCTAGCCTACATCAGTTTGGAGAGAAGACCATTAATAAAAGAATTACAAAACTTAATAAGTGATGGTGTGGAATTACAGACATCTAAACCTGCAGTGTTGTTAGCTAATGTGCAGATATAATTTCCTTTAATCAAGCAAATCAAAGAAGCTCAGGCGCAAGATATAAATAAAAGAAAATTATTAGAGAAGGCAGAGTCTGATATGGATACAGGTTTCACTGTCAATGACCATGGGGTCCTCTTTTTCCAAGGCCGCTTATGGGTGCCAGAAATTGAAGATTTGATGAAACAAATTATGCATTTTTCACATTCATCTTCTTATGTCATGTATCCAGGAAGCAATAAAATGTACCAAGATTTGAAAATCCATTATTGATGGGATGGAATGAAGAAAGATATAGCATACTATGTACTCCATTGTCTTACTTGTCAATAAATTAAAGCCGAACATCAAAGACCGGCTGGACTGCATCAAAACTTAAGCATTCCAGAGTGGAAATGGGAAAGAATTACCATGGATTTCCTTATAGGGTTACCAAAAACCCATAAAGGGTATGATTCCATTTGGGTTATTATTGATAGGCTCACAAAGAGTGCTCATTTTCTTCTAGTTAAAACTACTTATTCAGCTTCTCAATATGCATAAGTATATTTGGATCGTATAGTGTCTTTACAGGGAGTACCTTTATCTATAATATCGGACAGAGGTTCTCAATTTACTGCTCATTTCTGGAAGTCTTTTCAAGAAGCTTTGGGTTCCCAGTTACACTTTAGCATGGTATTTCATCCTTAAATTGATGGGCAATTAGAGAGAACAATTCAAGTTTTAGAAGATATGCTGAGAGCTTATGTTTTAGAGTTTGAAGGTAGTTGGGAGAAATACCTACCTCTCATTGAATTTGCCTATAATAACAGTTATCATTATAGTATTCAGATGGCCTCATTTGAAGCATTATATGGTAGAAAATGTAGGTCCCTCATTGGTTGGTTTAAAACTAGGGAAGCGAAATTATTGGGACCAAATTTAGTTATGGATGCGATGGAAAAGGTGAAAGGTATTATAGAGAAATTGTTTGTAATGCTCCTTATGTCAAAAGACCCATA
>JASKGM010067687.1:0-51561 GCA_034509205.1 Ceratonia siliqua
CTCGGAATCACCCATCAGGATAAACAAAACCCCTTGCGGGTTTAAGACAGAAAGCATACATCATTTTTCTTTTTGAACTGAAAATAATGTTTCCATGTAACTAAAATCGATTTGGAGCAAAAAAACCATATAATGGAACCTGAAATTCGAATCTTCAAATCACCAGTAATCTTCATTTTCTGGTTCTCGGTTTTCTGCTCCCTTTTCCCCTTTTAATTCTCAGCTTCAAACTCCGGTTTCCATTTTGACCCGTGACCCCCATTGTTTCGATTTCCAGAAGATCCCCCCAAATTCTGAGGTTATCTTTACTCTCGGATTCGCAGCCCTCTTCACTCTCAGTTTTCTTTCCAGAATTTCTGATCCTTTCGTCCTCCATGTTTTAGAAGCTCCTTCCGGTGTCCTCTCTCCCCTTTTCCCCTTTGTTTCTCGATCTCTTATAGCCCAGGAAGCCACCTCCTGCTGTCGTGTGCTTGCGGTGGCGTGAGGGTGAGGGATTTCAGAGAGTGGGTGGCCGCAGATGTGGTTGCGTGGAGGTGGGTGTTGCAGAGAAGTAAGGGGCGTTGATTGAGTGATGCGTTGCAGAGAGACAGTGGGTGATTCAAAGAAGTGGTTGCGGAGGGAGAAAGGTCCAGCGGGTTCAGAGGGGAAATGGGAACCGGGTATGGGTTAGGTGGGTGATTGGGCTGAGGTTAGTGGGTTGGACCAATTTTTGGGCTGAATTCTTCCTCTTTTTCTCTTTTCAGGCTGGGCCCCTTTTGTTGTTGTTTTTTTTTGTTTGTTTTTGTTTTCCTTTGTTTTTCTGTTTTCTTCTTCTTTTCATCATCATTTTTTTTACTCTCTCTTCTCTTTTTTTTTTTTATTTTAACATTTTTAATTATTTTTTTGTATTTTGTTATTTCTTTTTCTTATTTATTATTATTTTTTATTTTTTACCTGGACAAAATTCAGTTTTTACACCAATCTCAATATATAGTTAATGCAATGAATTTAATTCATACTACAAAAGTTCTCATTCAAAAGTTGTGAGATGATGGCTGGTAAGATTTGTTGAAAAATATGATATTATTTTGTAAGCAACATGTCATTGATGTTTGTAGACACTGAACTTTGTCTAGCACAAAAAAAAAATAATAATGATAAAAAATAAAAAATAATACAAAAAATTAAAAATAATAGATAAGAAAAATTAAAAAAAAATTAATTAAAAAAAAGAAAGGAAAATGAAAAAAAAGAGAAAAAGAAATCCTCAGCCTAGCAAGGAAGTCCAGCCCAGTTGCCTGGACCATACCCCTAGTCCAACCTGGTCCAGACCCATCAGACCCAATTCCCCTTTAATCCCTAATTTCCCCAAATCACGGTTCTTCACCCTTTTTTCCCCATCACTTTCATTCTTCAAGCCTGTACTCTGCTCACCTTTTCCCCAATTTGTCCCAAATCAAGCGTATCTCTGCCATTCACTATCCATACTTCACGCTTCACCCTTACCTTGGCTGAGCCCTCACAATCACGATCCAAACTCCACACAATCTCATCCCGGGAATCACTTCTCTGTTTCACGCCATCACGGGGAGAAAGAGACGTCGCCCAGCTATAAAGGAGAAGGGGATTCTCGTGATTAAAGGAGGACCGAGAGTTCTCAGAAAATTGGGGGAATTTCTGGGTTTTGAAGGAGGAGGAGAAAAAAGCTCAAAAAAAAAAAATGAAAGCGGACAGAAACCGAGAAACGGAGATAATCACCGAGTGGAAGCTAGCGAGGAGCATTCAGAAGCTTCAGCTCGAGGTTCCCGGGTGTAGGTTTTCATTGTTGGAAGAAATCTGAATTTGGGAATCCAAGGTTTTCTGCAGAATTATGAAGGGGTAATCCCTATTTCCCTTGACTATGTCTAGTTACGGGTTGGTGTGAATAGGACCGTGAGGATGAGTGGATCCCCTAGGTCTGAGTCTCTCGGGTAAAAAACCTAGGGATCCATGGGTGAAGATGCCATTTTATGTGTTTTTGCATGAAATCTTTAAGGGTTTCATTTTATAATAATTTGTATAAGGAGCCAGTTACAGGTCTGTATTAGTGTTCTGTTTAAACAATCTAATTGAGGCTAAGTATACCCTGTTTTGAATATCTATGCCATGGGGAATTTGCTTCTTTCTTCTGTATCCACCATGACTTTGTTCTGGATTCAGAATTCGAAGGTGTACAGTTTCAAATAATTCCCCTGGCGTTCCTTAGTCTTATTTCAATAATGTCTCAAAATTTGTTTGTTTTAAAAAAAAAGACTACTAACCTCAAATGGACTGGATCGTTCCTGTTGATTTCACTTTGACTCCATCTCTGAATCTTTAGAAAATTTGTTTCTTTCTTAAAGGAAATAGTGCAGAGTCTTAGAAGCAATTATCTTGTTAACCTCAAACCACATTTGGTTTAGATACCTGAGTCTTTGCTAATCCATGAATTCGTTTCTGATTTTTGAAACAAAACCTTGAAGTTAGTTTGTTCAGATGGCAGGATTGGTTTAGAGAGTTGGTTTATATCTGTACAAAGGAATGTCATTTTTTTGTTGTTCCACCCCAAATTCCCCTGAACACCTTAAACCCGTTTACTACAATGAGCTTGGAGGTCCTATTGAATTTCTTGCGAAGTCAGAATGAAGTTTTTTAAAACATTCATCACAATCATGGGCATGGTTTTGGGTATATTAATACTGTTTTTAGATGATCATGTGAGGCATAAATGACATCTTAACCCCTGAGTCTGTTTAATATTAGCATATGTAAGGATACTTGTTTTGACTTGCTAACTCTTGGGACAGTTTGATTGATACTATGTTTTATATAACTCTGGACTATGGACATTTATTTATAGCCTTGTTTGTAAGACCCTTACCTTTAATTTATTTTTTTTCTATTTCATTTTAGTTATTTCCCTTAATTATCTATCAGGCTATACTACTTTATTAGTCATATATTGAAGATGCCTCCCCCAGATTCTAAAAGGGCTAAAAAGAAAACAATTCCCTAAGGGTCTTCTTACTTTATTTGGTGCCGTTGAAAACCTATTGGGCTTGATATCACCTTCAACCCTCAAAACCATGGGGTTTGGTGTCATTTAAGTTTGGGTTTCAATGACCAATTTACTCCTTAGGATTTTTGAAGGTCCACTTAATTTACTTGGGCTCCAAAGGCCCCTTTAACCAATAAAAGCCCGCGGAAAAGGGACTCCAAAAGTTAGATATTCTAGGGCTTGGTAAAAGAAAAAAAAAAGGAAAAAGAAAATGGGTTTCAAGGACCCAGTTCCTTCTTTAAATTGGGGTTCAAGACCCAATTCTCTCTTAAAGGGCTCCAAAGGTCCAATTGGGTCAGTAAAGAGGTTCAAAATTAGTCAATTTCATTTATGATACATGAAAATTTTAAAAATTGAATTTTAACCTCAACACTTTTCAAAAATATGATCTTAACCCAAAACTTCCAAAATTTTGAACTTGGACTCCCAATATTTTCAAAAAATCATAATTGACCCTAATGCTCTTCAAATTTGAGTTTTGACCTCACATATTATGAAATTCAAGTTTAGACCCCAATATTTCCAAAATACTATTTCAAACCCTAGACTCTACAAAATCCTAAATTCGTTGTTTCAAGGCTTCTAAAAGGTTGTTACAATTCAACATTAGGATCCCTTAATTCCTCTCAAACATTATGTGGGGAAATATTTTCCCATTTTGTTTAGCTGTATGTGGAAATCCATTTTCCTATACTGTCTTCATTTATTTAAACATTATGTGGAGAAATATTCTCCTATTTTGACAGGCTCTATGTGGAAACTTATTTTCCCATAATGCTTTTATTTTCTTAAACATTATGTAGAGAATCAATCTCTCAATTTGTTTGACTTTATGTGGAAACCCAGCTTCCCATATTGTCTTAATCAAATTTTAATCAAATTAATCCGAACTACGTGGACCTTGATCCTTTAAGGGTACGTAAGCACTTACACAGTAAGACATGTCCAATTTTATCATTTCTTTATTTTTCTTTAAATCAAAATAATACAAGGAGTAACTCAAATGATAATAATTTTAAGCACAAGCGATTTAGGCTAACCATCCTTAGGGATGAACGCTGTGGGGTGCCTAACACCTTCCTCACACGTAATTAGACTCCCGAACATTTCCTCTGGTTCCAAGGGCCAGTATTTGGATTTAAAGGATCCCAATTATCCTTATAATTAATTGGTGGCGACTCCAATTTTCATCTCTGTATTTTTCCCTTTTATCGCCTTGGGGTCACGACGGTGCAATTTTCCCATCCGTCACGTTGTGACAATGTTCTTAATTTTAGTGCTTTTTTTATAGCATGACAAAGGTGCTCCCGTCACCAAAAAGATAATATCACAGTGTAACACTATTATAGAGTGAAAATATTTCTAGTTACAATAGATAAGTAATTGCTTGAGTTGAATAACAAGTTTAGTGACAAAGCATTGGAGCTTTTAACACTTAGCTCTCATTTAGTTCCTAAGGATGTTTATAAAGTTTTCAATATTTATAATATTTGCACTCTTGTGGGAAAATACTATCATGATGATTTCACTGAGCAAGAGAAGATGATTTTGACATCTCAACTTCAGCATTTTATTACTGATGCTTGCAATCATCCAAATTTGAAGAATCTATCAACTATACTTGAGTTATGTTGTGCCTTAGTGAAAATGGAGAAATTCAAGGTATATTATTTGATTGATTGATTGATTCATCTCATCTTAACTTTTCCAGTCAGTACAGCTACAATAGAACATTTGTTTTCAACAATGAAAATAATCAAGATAATGTTGTGTAATAAAATGGAAGATGATTTTCTTACATATAACATTGTGATTCATATTGAAAAAGAAATAGTTCCAAGTTTTACTGCTAAATCTATTATTGATGATTACAAGTCATCCAAAGATAGGAGAGCAACACTTTAAATGGAGATAATTTTTTGTTATTTCATTTAACAATGTGTTTTACTAATTGTGTTATATCATTTATAAATTTTAATATTTTAATATATGATACAGTGAACTACCTTTTTAGGTTTTGTGGTATCTTTTGATCCTTTTACAATTGACATGATATTTATGATAAATCAATGTTAGTATGTATTTTACCTTATATAAGAGAACAATTTTTTTTTTGTAAAATATATATTTTAATATATGATGCATTTTTTTAAAGTATGAATATCTTAAAAAATATGTCAATCTTTTGCCCCTTACTATTTTTCTTCAAGATCCCCCACTGTACATTTGTACATTAATAAATCGATTAGTGCATTCACATATTTCATTCTCAAAAAATTTGAATGTTTTAAATATAAAATATCATGATATTTAAAATTTTCATATTTAGTATGATAATTAAAAGTTTTTATAAAAATAATACAATTATTATTTTATAATAAATGACAAAGTTAAAAATTTGAAAATGTGTGATCTTGAGTGGTAGAAAATTGAAAATACCACTGGATTTAGCCTATACTTTACCCCACTTGCATACAAATTTTCATTTAATTATGAATAAAGATAATAGAAAGATAACCCCATTTTTGAGTTTGAACTAATAGTGTTTAAACAAAGTGTCCACGGTCACCTCGGAGCCCACTTATTTTAATTTTTGTTGTACAAGTCTACTTATTTTAATAAAACATTGTTGTATCAAAGTAAAATTATATAAGCCAACTTTAAAAATGTATCGATTTCTAATAAAATATGTATTTGATATTAATTATTTCTAATGAAGTTATAATATATCAATTTTAACATATAAAATAAGACAATTTAAAAATATGTCTCCAAGCATTAAAGATGACTTTTCTAACTGCTGAAAAGAAGAACATTTTAGGGACAATTGTTATGAAGAGTGTTCTCTTTAAATCACTTAAAAAAACTTAATTTTAATTAATACACTAACCAAACTAATTCAAAGATACCCTTACTTTAAAGAATTGCAATCTCGTTATGTTGAGTTACAACATAACTTGTGATGTTAAATTGTGCATTGTAAATATGTTTTATTTTAAATTTATATATTTTTTATCAAACATATTATAACTGGTCAAGCAACATACTGGATCCTCCTATCCTAAATGCCAACAAAAATTACAATGGGAAAGCCAAAGCTAGTACAAATTGGAATTAGGTCTCTATTTTCCAGTACAATCTTCCTGAGTCAGCACCAACTCTTTCTTATTGAGAAAAATATGCAGTGCTTTTTGAAATTCTATGTGCATTTTTTTAAAAGTAGAAATACTGAAATAGAGACTAACAATAATTAATTTTAATATTTTAGGAAATTATTGAAAGCTGCTATTAGAGACAGCGTATTCTCAATTAATGTTTTTTGACACTGAAATTTTTATTTGATGCCATATAAACAAGAATTTGAGTGCCATAGTATTATTTAAAATACAAAATACTATACTCTTAAATAATTATATATATATTTGCAGAGTATACATTCTTACTTTTTAAATTGTAAATAATTTTAGATGGAACCCTAACTTAAAAAAATAACACAAATTGGTATTCCAAACATGTTGATGTGACATAATTATATTTGGAATTTTTTTTTAAAATTTAAAATTTTCGTTTTTAAATTAAAAATTTGAGAGTGAAATATTGACATAGATAAATAGCATGTCAATTCAACCTTTTATATTATATTATATATATATATATATATATATTATTTTTTAAAATTAAAAAAATATAATTATTTTTATAGATAAACTATTAATGAAATATTTATTATCATGTGAAGACACTAAAAATTAAATATTATAAATGTTAAAATATAATTTTGAATATTGATAGTTTGGTAATATTTATTTGGACTTATTTTAAAAATAAGTTATTTATTTTTAAAAAATAATGCATTCTGATAAAAATATACCTGTTTGTTTATATTTATAGCAAAATGATAAGTTAATGAAAATAGAGAAAATCTTCTATAAGGAGAAGTTAAGAATTGTAACTTTTTCTTATAAGGAAAAAAATAAGAAAAGAGAGAAATTTTCATATCCAAAATTATTTATATAACTTCAAAAGTCATTCTTAATTATTACATCAAAACACAAAATAATTTATTAAAAAAAAATCTTTCCTTTTGCAAAAGAAAAAAAAAGACATTTTTTAATAAGTAAAAACTAATAATCCTTTGTGTAGTGCATTATTTTTATTTTCTTGATGAATTTTAAGAAGTTTAAATATGGCATTTTTTAATATTAAGGGTTAAACAACTCTAAGTTTTAACTTAGTTTTTTCAAAATTTTTTGGTATAAATAATTAATATTATTATTAACTAAACATTGTAAACTAGGCAGAACATCCATAATATCAGAAAAAATTTCATCAAAAAGATATTTGTGAACTTTACTATTTTTTCTAAAACAATGGTATGATATTAATTCATATATTGCTATGAAAGTAGAAATCACCCTTCAAGAAAAAACAAGGAGAAGAAAAATTAAAAATAGCAGAAAAGAAAAGGGAAAAGATGCACCGATAAGGAAAGAAACCATTTTCACTGACATTGCTTAATCCGGGCAGCTTTCCGCAGAACCAATAAAACGTACAAAACGAAAGAAAAAACAAAGACTTCTGATTGAACTTCGTTGCTGTCCATTCCGTGCAAGTTACTTCCAGGAGCTTGTTACCCAGTTATCTTGGAGCTCCAGAATTGGGGAAAAAGGGGGGCTTTTGTTCGAGTTTGCAGTTGCGAGTTCGGTTTCTGTGTTGCGTGTGAAACTTTCAGAAGCGTATTGGTGGGTAGTTTGCATCTCATGGGCATCTTGGTTACAATCACTACGTGATTTCAATGTAGCCCTTTTATTTATTTATTTTTCCCAAACCAATTCTAAATCCATGGAAGAAAAAATTGGCAATGGCAAATTCAGCTTGCGATTTCACTTCTGGTTGATTGGAAAGTGATGGTTGCTGTTTGTTAATCTGGAGATTGTAAACAGGCAAAGTTGATTTGTAGTTTATTATTATTATTATTATTATTATTATTTTGTTGATAAAAGTGAATTTAACAGATTAACAAGAAGGAAGACTGAAAAGGGTGTTTACTGTTTGTAGATAAGAAATATGTTATTGGAGTGGAATAGCATCAACGAGTTTGTTGTCAAGCTGAGTTTAGTAGCTTTAACAATGTTATTGTGTATAAGCTGTTTGTTCGTGTAGGAAATTTGTTTGATTATGTTGGCAACAAGATACTACAACTAGAAGCGTATGCTTTTGCACCCTTCATTGAGAAGTGTTATTTATGAACACCTTCAATAAATATTGTCCTTATCCTGTATTATGATCTAGGACGGCCCACTAGTTTATTTTTTTTAACTTTTTCTGTAGTGTAGATAGGCAGGATGAGTGATTTTGGATAGGAATAAGGTTTTAGGTGTTTATGGGTTGAACTGAATGAGAAAAGAGTTTGTTGCAGGGTTCCAACATAGCTGCTATTAGTAAATTCTTTGAGAAAAGGGATGCTATTGGGAGGCTGTGAATGGTAATGTGAGGCTAGTGTTATATGTTTTCTGCTCTGACTGTGGGAAAATGATGATGTACTTGCTATGCTTTCAAGGTATGATCTAATATTGAGGGTAGTGAGGGGCTGGAAAGACATTCGGGTGTTGTTGGAAATGGATCTTAGAAGGTTTTAATCCTCAGTTAGTTAGAAGTTAGAACTTTTGGAACATAAGTCTCCATTTAACAAGCACAACTGATAAACTTATATTCTTGAAATTTCATCCAATTCTCCTTATAAGGATTAGATAGATGCAAAATCTATAAAGGAACTATTTTCATTTTATCCTCAAAGAAGTTAAGAAAACCAAGCAAGTGGAAAACACATCATAAAACCATCGTGTATGTTAAATTTTCATGTATTTCCATGGATAAGCGGATTAGTAATAAAAGTCCTAAAAGCAAATTGACTGATCCTTCTAAAAATGTTTTTCTTTGACATTTGGATATTATGAAGGAATAAACCTATAACGTATTGCCTTAAATATATTGAGTCTGTTCTGCCTTCATTCATTATATAGTGTGAGTGTTATCCATCTAATAGAAAGGTGGACGATTGCAACTAGTTAAGTTTCTTTGCTTAAAGTGCTTATTCAATAGAGATAATTGTCATTTGCGGTTGCCTTAATTATATATATATAGCTGTCAAAGTTTTGCTTTCACCTGTTAGCAAATGATTTTTTTCAATCTCTGATTAGGTGATGATTGCTATATACCGATGTTTGTCGTTTAATTTTCTCAAACATTCATACACCTTGTCAGGTTTCTTTTATTATTGAAGAGCAAGTTGTAATGACTGGGATAAGGAATTACCACCAAGAAATCAAGTCAAAGCATAAGAGCCAGATATAGATGTAAAACTGTGAGATGATATTTCTGAACCTTATACTGGAGTAGCATTAGACAAGGAGTCAGTGGGCCTTGTTGTTTTGATATTCTTTTCCTGTTTTCTTTTCCCATTGATTCTTGCTAGGAGGATATCTTATAATCCTAATCTTGCTCTATTTTCTTGACTTTTCTTTGAATAACATTTCTTCATACAAAATAAAAATCTAATCATAGAAAGCTTTCTGGTTTTGTTACTTTCTGCCTTTGATTTCTATATCATGAATTAGTTATCAAATATATGTTGTCCTTAGCACTGCCAAAAAAGGAAAAGTACAAAAAAAAGGGAACGAAATAAGGTGTTAACAGTTGATTTTAAGAGAGACATTTGCAGAACCAATTGGTAAACCCTGTAAGAAAAGCTATCTCAATCACTTTACCTGCTGTCCTACTACGAAACAGCTACCACTATAGTAAGCTATAAGGAAGAAAAAAGTATCAGCTTATGGGGTCCTCTAGACCTCCTAAACCAAAACTTATGGTCCCTGTGAACAATAATTGGAAACACAGCAGAAAATAAAGACCCATACAATCCACTTTCTTCATTTAGGATTGTCAAAGTAAATTCCATCCTGACATTTATTCATTTCACTGCCTTGTAAGTTGCTTTTCTGTGATCTTTATTTTAAGGTGTCCAGGCTTATCTCCTTTTTGGTTTAATTAGCTCACAACCCGACTGGACTTTTTGGCATGCTGACCACGTTTTCAGCTTTTCATTCACAAATTCTAAAAGTTTTAGGGTCAACAACACATAAATTGCTATCCACATAGTAGCTTCAACTTGTAAAATATTAGATATGTTGTCTTGAAGTTCATCTTTCATTTTGCATTTGAGACATGGAAAATTTACCTTTTTATATTTTGCATCCAGTTGAGGTTATTTAATAAAAATCAATCAATTTATGTTGAAGCTCTTCTCGCAGTTGTGCTAAATGATATTGGTCCCTAAGGATCATCTTTAAGTCCTTCACAGGTCTCATTACAAGTATGTCGCATAACATAACGTCTGATACTGCTCTGATGCATTCCAAGACATTGAGTTAAATTAGTGGATCTTTTGAAAAGTAAGAGTTGATTAGGTTGGTTAAGCTGTAAAATGATAGGCTAATAGATTCTCTGAGTGTGTGGGAGAAAGAAACCATTTTGGGAAAATATGAATTCTTTGACTTTATTATATATCTGAAAAATGTTTAAATGAGGTATTAAGAATTAAGAAACAAGTAGTCCATCAGTCCTTTAAATTCAATTTACACATTTCTGTCTAGATGCCCTGGGATTTTAAAAATCTGAAGTTTTATGATTGACATAGTTATTAGGACTACAGACTAGCTGGTAACTACTTGACAAAATACATTATTACGTATTTATAACTTGAAATAACTACTAGGAAAGCCACACAATTTTGTAAATGTATATTAGTATAATTCTGACAGACCTGTTTCTGCATAAGTTATGGTATCCTGGCTGATTGTTTCCTTGACATATAATAGACTATTTCTTTTTAGTCAATAACCTTTTGTCTAATAGCACCTGCTCCGTCTATAAGGAAATGATGGAGGTTGAGATCAAAGGTTCAGAACCTACCTCATCGATGTTTCTGTGTTTTATTAAAATTTGTATTTTTTCTGGTATAAAGAAGATAGGTCTATCCCAGCTAGACTTTTTAATATTCCATTAATTTGATTAACCTGTGAATTACATCAGATAAAACTTTGTTGTTTAGATGGATTTAGTTTCTCCCTTTTGTTTTATCTAATAGGTTGTCAATTCTCTGCTACTATTTTTACAGGTTCAGATGTAGACAGGTTGCTAAAAGAAAGTTTAGATTTTCTCCATGGGGATAGATCTGGAGAAGCCTTCTGGAGAATATCATAAGGAAGACATTGGGCATCATGTAATTGTTGATGTGGTAGATGGAATGGATGAAGTAAATAGTGGAAATGAACCTGCAAATTGTTTAAAAGATGTTGGAAATGATAAGGAGAATGCAGGGGCAGATATAAATGCTGAATTGTCAGATTGTAGAAACAAAGGGTACACTGAACAAGGAATCAACTTGAAATCTTCAAAAATATCAGAACCTCATGATGGAATGGAGTTTGATTCAAAGGAGGAAGCGTTTTCATATTACAAAGAGTATGCAAAATCTGTGGGATTTGCTGCTATAATAAAAGCCAGCCGTCGATCCAGAATATCTGGAAAATTTATTGATGCAAAATTTGCATGTACCAGATATGGTAACAAGCGAGAACCCACTGCAGCTGAAACTCCAGATTCTGTTTCAAATACCGATAACATACCAAGCATTCCTGTAAAAAGGAAACGAGGTAGAGTGAATCTGTCTTGGGCAAAAACAGATTGCAAGGCCTGCATGCATGTCAAAAGAAGGCAAGATGGTAGATGGATTATCTGTAGTTTCATAAAAGAGCATAACCATGAAATTTTCCCTGACCAAGCCTATTACATTAGGGGACATGGGAACCTAGATCTAGGAAATAGTGATGGTGATGCATTACATGCTATCAGGGCAAGAACAAAAAAGGTGTATGTTACGATGTCCAGAAAATCTGGTGGGTATAAAAAAGTTGACAATCAAAAAGATAGCACTGGAAATCAGTTAGGTAGTGGACATCATTTGGCTTTAGATGAAGGAGATGTTCATGCTATGCTCGACCATTTTATGTATATGCAAGATGAGAATCCTAACTTCTTTTATGCTATAGATCTGAATGAAGAGCAGCAGTTGAGAAGTGTTTTCTGGGTTGATGCTAAAAGTAGGCTTGATTATAGACACTTTGGTGATGTGGTTCTTTTTGACACCACACATATCAAGAATGAATATAAGCTACCGTTTATTCCCTTTATTGGTGTGAACCACCACTTTCAGTTCCTCTTGCTAGGATGTGCCATTGTGTCTGATGACTCTAAATCAACTTACATGTGGCTGATGCAGGCATGGTTCAGGGCAATGGGCGGACATGCTCCAAACGTAATACTTACAGACGAAGACAAAGCTCTGAAAGAAGCTGTCGCTGAAGTGCTTCCTGAATCTCGTCATTGTTTTTGTTTGTGGCATATCATGAGCAAGATTCCAGAAAAGTTAAGTCCTATAACATGGCAGCATGCAAATTTTATAACTAAATTTAACAAATGTGTGCTTAGGTCTTGGACAAATGAACAGTTTGAGAAGAGATGGTGGAAAATGATTGACAGATTCAATTTAGGTGATGACAATTGGTTATGCTCAATTTATGAGGATCGTGAACGCTGGATACCTACTTATATGAGAGACACTTTTTTAGCAGGAATGTCTACAATACAACGATCAGAAACTATAAACTGTTTGTTGGACAAATATATGCAGAGGAAAACTACTCTGAAAGAGTTTTTAGAGCAATACAAAGTGATATTACGAGGGAAATGTGAAGAGGAAGCGAAAGCAGATTTTGAAACTTTGCATAAACAACCAGCATTAAAATCCCCCTCACCTTTTGGGAAACAAATGGTAACATTGTACACACATGCAATATTTAAGAAATTCCAGAGTGAGGTTTTGGGAGTTGTTGCATGTCATCCAAAAAAAGAAAGTGAAGATGGACCAACAAAAATGTTTACGGTTCAAGATTTTGAAGAGAATCAAGATTTTGTTGTCTCGTGGAATGAAATAACCTCTGATACATCTTGCTCATGTCGTTCATTTGAATTCAATGGCTTTCTTTGTAGGCACGTAATGATTGTTCTACAAATTTCTGGTGTACACAACATCCCATCTCAATATATACTGAAACGTTGGACAAAAGATGCGAAGAATAGACAAACAGCAAGAGAGTTGTCAGATGTGGTGGACTCTAGGATTAAGCGCTACAATAGTCTATGTCAACGAGCCTTTGAACTAGGTGAGGAAGGGTCTTTATCACAAGAGAGTTACGTCATTGCTGTAAATGCACTGGAAGAAGCTTTGAGAAAGTGTGAGAGCATGAATAACTCAATTCAAAGTGTCATAGAACCGAGCTTGCCAATTTGTGGTTCTGAAGATGTGAATTTAAGTAACACCGCTAGTAATATGAACAAAAAGAATAGTTCTTTGAAGAAAAAACAGGTTAGTTAATGCTGATCAGTCATTATGTTTATATTTCTGGTTTTGTTTCTGTAACTTACGAGTTTTTTGTGTGTACCCATCTTATGTATTAATAGGTACACCCAGAGCCAGAGATCATTGCTATCGGAATCGATAGCAGCTGGCAGCAAATGGTTGGTATCTTCTTAGTTCGAATTATTTATTAGATTCATCAGGAAGATGCTGATTGTGATATTACATCATAGAGGAATATCTAACGGATTGTGTTCATTATAGGCAAACTCTAATACACGAGCAGCTGGCCTTGATTGTTCTTATGAATCACAGCAGAGCATTCAAGAGATGGTATGGCATAGTTTCGTTGCTTCCGTATGAACATGTGGTAAAACATAGTATTAAGGTTTGACTATTTCCAAATCACTTGAGTCTTTTGAATTTTGAAATTTGGGCCCCTTTCGTTAACTTTATTACAGGATCAGCTGAACTCAAGAGCTCAGAACTTGGATGGTTATTTTGCCACTCAACAAATTGTTTCAGGAATGGTAAGAGGTCCTTTACAATCATGGGTTATGAAATCAAATTCAATGATACCAAAGGTAGTGTACTTGTTGGTCAAATATTAAGTACTCCCCTTATTCTGTTGTAGGGACAACTGAACTCGATAGCTCCTAACCGTAATGATTATTACAGCAACCAACATACCATCCAAGGCCTAGTAATGCAAATTTAGCTAGTCTTTGTGTGTGTGTGTGTGTGTGTTCTTCCAATTTTTCTAGTTTTTTAACTTCACATGAATTTGCATTGACTCTTGTTGCAGGGACAATTGAACTCAATTGCACCTATCCATGATGTCCATTACCTGACTCCACAAAGGATGCATGGGATGGTATGAGGGTCTAGTATGCATTTGCTAAGATTCTGGTTTGGCATAAATGTTAATTACGCATTTTTCAATAATAAGATGTGAAGAAAGGAGAAAATTTATAATTAAAAAAATTTCAAGTCTCTTGATCTTTTCAGCACCTTGTCAACCCTTTGAAGTTGAAGGATCCTTGAATTTATATATGCCATTATCATTTTATGACGTTACCTGGTAATATTCCATGCATTGTGTCATATGACTTCAGAATATGTACAGCTGGGATATTGCTAAGTCAGTTGTGGTGTTGGTACTGCTTTAGGATGCCTCCTTATAGAAGGGGGAAAAGGGGAGGATATTTCACTTTTTTCGTTGATTTTTCTTATAGGCACCTTTATAAATCCTAAAGTTGATGGAGTGTTAAATTGTAATTCTTGCTGTGTCAGTATTCTGGTCGTGAGACATTTTAATGATGAAATCCTACTGCTATCCCATGCTTGTAGGCAGAGTTACATTTCAGACAACAAACAATCCCAAGTTGTTTTGATGTTCAAGATGGTCTGCGAAATGTGGTAGTTGAGTTTCTGCTGAAAATTTTATATTTTATTATTTTTCCATCCATGGATTCCTTAAAATAATTTTCACTACATTGTAGGATCAGTCCCCTGGAGGACCCACTCAATTGCTTGAAATTGGGGCAAAACAACTAAATTCAAGGCACCTTTCTCAATAGTTAGGTTATTAACCGACACAGTAAGTTGTAAATCATCATTTGTGATTCCACTAGTGTTATGTCATTGTTAGAAGAAGTCAAATATTATCCATGTTAATTAATGAGCCTGGATGATTTCTGTGATTTTGGCATTGTAGACTTGTAGGATTTTGTTTGTGGACCTGTGAGAATGGATCAACACATATACTTCATTGAGTAAATTATTCGCCAGTGCCTTTATATTCCAAAATAATACCTTGTGAGATTTTACTTTTCTTGTGTCATTATAAGGTACTGTTCCAGAATTATTTGAGGCACTAGAGACACCATGAGGTATTGTTCTGAAATACAGTATCTCTAGAGGCACCTAAATAGAATTATCTCTATTTCATTCTACCTTTATTTTTTTGCATTACATTGGAATTTAAAGCAGTAGATGTCCTGCAATAATGATCTGTAACATTGGCAGGTGAGATGAACTCCAGAATAATAGCTTCTTGTAGTAACAAACATTTTTGGTTTTTCTGTAGCAGTGATGCAAGATTCATGCGTCCTTTGAAAGATGAAAGTGGACTGCAGTTTGTTTGTTTACCTTCATTGACATATTGAAGGATATTAAGGTCCAAGAGATGTCAATCTGTATCTTCTCTACATAGCTAAGACTAGACTGTGTCACCAAAAGCTAGCTCAGGTGTTGAGAGGGTGGGATTTTGGATAAAAGATCACGAGTTCAATCCTCTTCCTAGCTATACCCAAAAAAAAAAAAAAAAAACTAGTCATTTTTCCTCCCCCCCACCCACCCACCCACCCATATAGAAGGCTTATTTTATCTATGTAATTGGCCCAGCTTTTTTTTCGAGAGAGAAGGGAGGATTGAAGGTTGAGTTTGGGCATTTACTAAGTTTCTATACATAAATTCTTTTATATGTATAACTAATATAATATTATATTTTGAGAGCATAATGTTTTTGAGATAATTTCATTCAAAGTACCTTCAAAGGCACTATATTCTAAAACAATACCTCATAATCACATCATAGAAGAAAACAAAATTTCATAAAGTATCATGATAAATTATAGTGTTTTCTAAAACATCAAAAAATAATTTATTCTGCTTTTGTTTTCTTTATAACTAATATAATAAATACTATAAATGCCATATATACCAACTAGATATGAAATATTACTTAAGGACAGTCTAATTGTTATGGAAGTAATCACTTTATAACTATAACTAATAGATCTTCCAAAGAACAAGGCTTTTTTCGAATAAGCCAATTCATTTGGGACCCTGCGGATCCACTCTTTTTCCTATTCAAAGATCAGCCTTTTGTCTCTGTGTTTTCCCATCGAGAATTCTTTGCAGATGAAGAGATGTCAAGGGGTTTTGAACTCAATAGAACTGAAAGGCGGGTAGAGTTTTAAACTCAATCCTTTTTTTAAAAAAATAAAATTTTCCTGTGTTTGATTCGTGACTAAAGATCATTCTTGTGCTTTATTCTCTAGAGAGTAAGGTGCATTTTAAGGATCTGTCATTCAAATAGAGAGCAATTTTGATCAGTGATATTAGATTTTCAATTTTTTATGAAGCCTTATAGTCCACCCTCTTGCCCTCTTTATCACTCAGTTCCCCCATCATTCTCTTCCAAAACCAATGTTCCTTCCACACCTTCTCCATCTGTTCAGTCAGCAAATTCTTGGTCTCCGGTAGGAAATAGTACACAAATGCAGTCACCACCACCACCCAGCCTCCGAAGAAGAAGAAAATCCTGGACTTGAAGTGGCAAAGCATGGCTAGAAAACTCTGGGCAATGATGAAAGTGAAGAGAAAGCTCACTGCCACATTGATACTTTGCTCGGCCGATTGAATCTCCAACGGAAAATTATCACTCGGCACCAAACAACTTAAAGGCCCTCAAGACCATCCAAACCACACACAATATATGCATATCATGACCAAAACCAAGTAACCATAACATTTGCTTAATCCACCATGATCTTGGAGCTCAGCTGCCATTATTCTTTGTCACAACGTGACAGCCGATGAAAAATCATCATTTTATGACTTCGGGGCACATAAGAGAGAACGCAGAGAAAATGGGAGTTGCCACAAATTAATTAGAAGGATAATTGAGATCCTTAAAAAAAAAGAATGAAAACTGGCTCTCGGAATCAGAGGAAGAGTTCGTGAGTCTAATTATGTGTGGGGAAGGTGTTAGGCACCCCATAACGTCCATCACTAAGGATAGTTACCTTAAATTATTCGTGTTTTAAAATTTTAATTTATTTAAATTACCCTTTTTTATTAATAAAAAAATAGAGAAATAAATAATTATACCTGCCTTACTAAGTAAGTGCCTACGTACCCCGAAAAGAATCAAGGTCAACGTAGTTCGGAATTGGTTTTGTTAAGTTGATTAAGCGAAAAGACATTAGGACATTTAGGAGAAATTAAATTTTCACTTAAAGCCTGGACAGCGAATTAGGACTTTGGAGAGAACATATCTCTACTGAATGCCCCTGAAAATCGAGACTTTGAAAAAATAAAATTTTACTAAAAGCCTATGAAAATTAGGACATTGGGAAGAAATAACCTTAACTCAATGCCTGTGAGAGTTGGTGCTTTGGGCAAATAAGATTCCACCGAAAGCTCATGAAAAATAAAATCTCGGAGAAAATAAAAGTTGGGGCTTTGGGAAAGTCCTTTAAATGTTGAGTTTATGAGCGAGATTAAAATTTATAAAAGTAATGGAGTGAAAAAGAGATGTGTGAAAGAAATGGGGGCCAAAATGTAATTTTTAGAAAATTAGGTATTAAAATGCAATTCTTGAAAATTAGGAGCCAAAATGAAATTATTGAAAGTATTGTGGTTAAAATGAAATTACTAAAAATATTGATACCTAAAATGAAATTACTAAAAGTATTGAGGTTAAAATAAAATTAATAAAAGTATTAGGATCAAAATAAAATTACTTAAAGTGTTGGGATCAAAATCTATTTTAAAAATAACAAATAAAATAAAACAACAATTACAATATAACTTAAAAACAATAGATAAAAATGTAGCAACTAAAAATAGTAAAAAAAAATAACAAAATAATAATAATAAATAATAAAAAACATATTACAAATAAAACCATAAATAGTAAAAAAAATTAAAAAAACAAAAATAAAAAACATATTGAAAATAAAACAAAAATAGTAGAAAAAGATAAAAAAAAAAAGAAGGAAAAGAAATCAACCAAGAATGAAAAGATAGTTACCTCTTTGATTATTATGAAAGCTAACCCCCCTTTCCCTTACTCACACTTCTCCTTTTAAAACCACCCAAAATACAACATTAAATTTAGATAATAAAAAAAAAGAAATAAAAAATAATGAAAATGAGAAGATAGGCATGTGTGTCTAAAAAAGAAAGGAAACTAATTTTTTTGTGTGTGAAAGAGATAAAAAAATAGAAACAAAACAAAAACCATGGAGAGAAAAGAAAATAGAAAGTTTGGATCGATGAGATGAAAGAATGAAGGAGATGAGAAAAAGAATAGGTGAGTGTGTGGAAAAAAGAGAAAGTATGTGAAAAAGAAGGGATGAGGCGTGAGGTGAGGAAGAAAAGGAAGTGGGAGAGAGAGAGGAAAAAAGAGGGTGTCTAGGTCTTTAAAAGTGAAAAGATATGAGTTGGGTACCTTAAAGTGAGTGATGAGTTATGGGTAGGTGACTTGGATAGGGTTATTGGTCAATTGGATGAATTTGGTTAGTTTAAGTAGTGTTGGACTAGAAAATGAGTTAAGGGGAAGGAAAATTGACTTACAATAACAAAAAAAAAAAAAAGAAATTGAATTGCAAAGTATTTTTGTTTTGTTTCTTTTTCTTCTCTTTTGTTTTGTATTTTATTACTTTTTTATTATTTTAATATTTTATTATTTTATTATTATTTTGTTATTTTTTTAAATTTTAAAAATTACCTGAACAAAATCAAGTGTTTACATTCCTCCAATTACACACTGTGAAATTAGCATCTGAATTCTCCCGATTGCGAACAAGGTTCTCCGGCCGAGTTTATCGACTAAGAGCATTGATATGATGTTTGAACCAGAGCCCACAATGCTAGTCATGGCAGCAGACAAGAGTGAGGCACTTTCACCAAAACCAAGTGTTCTAAAAAGTAAAGGAGCATAGAAGGCAATGACATTGATCCCCGTGACTTGTTGGAAAAATGGTATTGTGTTACGGTTGAATTTGAGAGATAAAGAGGAAACAGGGGAGAAGACAGAAACAAGAGGATAAAAGAGAGCAAAGCTCTATTTTTCATTCATGACCTTTTACTACAAAGTCCTAGCATATATAACAGATACATGATGGTGCACACAAATGAATACACAACGGATAATAAGCAAGATATCACCTAAAGCATGATTATAGGGATATGCTTTACTGAACCTACTGCTACAACTGTACCCTTGCACTAATATAGACTAGCACTGACATAAGGAGGGGAAAGAGATATTAAGATAGGTTCGTATCATTCCTCCCTCCCTTCAGAATCCTTGCCCACAAGGATGACAATTGTATGACCTATTGGCTTCACCTTTGACCCGAACCACTTGCACATCCAAAGTCTCCTTATCAGGATGCTTTGGGCCAAGTGATCTAGAAACTGTAGTTCCTGAGGCTTCATAGCCAAACTCTAAAGAAGATTGAGTAGCAGGGGAAGTGAGCATTTCAAATGAGAAACTAGAAGGGCTAAGCGAAGAGGAAGTTAGTGGCAGAGTTGCAGGAAAAGCTTTCTTCATGGTTTTGATATCAGGATCCCATCCTTGAGTTACTTGCCCTTGTCTAAGCACCAACTTGAAGGAGGTTCTCTTGTTGCGGCTTGAATCGGACTTGGTCCCGTCAAGTGGCGTTCCCGTATAATGAACTTCAATTTCCTCGCCCACTTCAGGGTTATCCAAGCCTTTACCATCCTTGAGGAGCTTCTTCTTTCCTTCTGGTGTGAATACTTTGGGAACAAAAGTTGCAAGCTTTAGTAGCTTCTGGGTTATATCTTGTTCAGATCCAGAGTTGAGACACAAAAGCAAGCCTTGAACAGGTTGCGCGGGTTGTGGCGAAGCTGAGGGAGTCTGAAATATAAAACCAGCGGAAGTTCGCTGCTGCAACAGAAATGGCGTCAACGGAGGTGCACCGACGGCAGGTGTTGAAGCTTCTAGGGTTTGAAGCACAGCCAACACTGCCTTACAGGTAGCCTTAATCCGGTGAAAGGTTGATTCGCTTCGCACCAGGAGGTTGCCCATTGTCGGAACCAGGCCCTGATACCATTGTTACGGTTGAATTTGAGAGATAGAGAGGAAACAGGGGAGAAGACAGAAGCATGAAGATAAGAGGGAGCAAAGCTCTATTTTTCATTCATGACCTTCTACTACAAAGTCCTAGCATATATAACAGATACATGATGGCGCACACAAATGAATATACAGCGAATAATAAGCAAAATATCACCTAAGGCGTGATTATAGGGATATGCTTTACTGAACCTACTGCTACAACTGTACCCTTGCACTAATATAGACTAGCACTGACATAAGGAGGGGAAAGGGATATTAAGATAGGTTTGTATCATATTGCTATTGCCATCACAAGTTGAGGCCTATATTTTCCTTTCAAGATAATCTTAAATGGGTGTTTGATAGTTTTTGAAATTGAACTTGCTTCAATGAGAATATGAGATCTTCAAGTTCTGCTTCCACATCATCTACTCCTCGAATTCATTGAAGTTTACCTTTTGATGATCTGTGATGCACTGGATTAGGCTATTGGGAGTTTCTGGGAGGAAAAGTGTGCCCAGTGTTAAGATTATGGCTGGGATTGCTGCCATGGCTAGAGAGATATGCCAACCCCAGCCACCTTTAATCTTCACTGTGCCATAATTGATTAGAGTAGCAGATAAAAATCCAATGCTGTTGCTTAAATTGAATCCATTATTGATTGCTCCTCTTATTCATGGTGGTGCCATTTCAGAGATGACTACAGAACAAGCTAAGAATTTAAAAGTTATAAGTACAAGAAAATGGTTGAGGCAAAATCTTAACCAAGTTTAGTATATGTTAAGAAAGCAAGAGAAGTAAAAATGGCCTCTTGTATATATATTTGTGAGTATAAAGGAAGTAGTCATAGAGCTACACTGCTCATGTGGTGATCCATAGGTTAATGAAAATCTAAACAATTGCTGTTTTGTTTCTCTTTATTAATTTTTCCTCATGGCCTAAGTACTTCAGTGTGCAATGTTCATCCAAATTCAACTCCTTCAAAGTGTACCTGTCAGAGTAAAGTATAACTGGCTAATCGTTGATGAAAAAAATCAAGAGAATTGATTTCACACATTCATATATATTATGTTGCTTTTAGGAGTGTAAAGAGCAATTTTAATGTTCTTAGACTTGGCTCGTGAAAAAAACGAGCTATTTGAGCCCCACTCATTTAATTAAATGAGTTTAAAAATGTGTTTGAGCTCTGAATTATTTAAATTTATTTGAGATTATATATATGTTAAATTGATAAAATAAGTTATATGAATTTAAAATAAGTGAACGAGAAATATATATATATATATATATATATTAAATGAGCTATTTATGAATTAAAAGAGCTTAGTATCAAGTGTATTCATATTATATTCAAGTTTGTTTAATTAATAAATTTACCGAACTGAACAAAATTTTTATACAAGTTGAACTCGAAGTATTTGAAAATAGCTCGGTTTGTTTACCGTCCTAACTACTCTTCCTTTATAAAAGTTTAAACCGTTGATTTTTTCATTAATAATTACCTACTTGCATTTTACTCCTTAAAGTGCATAGTACACTTTAGAGGAGCCAAATTCATATTAATCATTTCATCCTACACTTTAGAAGAAATAAATCCTCAAAATTGTGGCCTAAACTTTCTAAGATGATGTTCACTGTAAGTCTATCATTGAAACTAAACTTCGAAATTTTATGGATGACAAACTGTGTATACGAAAATCTGGAATTTCCTGGTTTCCTATTGATTCTTTTAAGTTTTATAAATATGAAACATTTGTTACATATAATAGAGAGGGCAAATTACAAGCCTAAAGTGGATTCTTTTTTACTTGGTTTAAAATGTTTCATTCAATTTTTTTATAGTTTGTGTATACTATAACTATTTAATTCCCATGTGTTAGTTTTTGATATAATTTTTAAAAAAAATTTATTTAAATTTTAAGTAACTTTATAGTATTTTAAATTATTACTATAATTAAACTAACATTTAAAAATAAATTATGTGATACTGACATCACAACAAAATAATATAGAATGACATAAAATAAAAAGTGACATTTTATCAACTCGAGTTTATCATAAATTTTATACATAAAAATTGTATAATAATAAGTTTTATATTTTATAAAAAATTTTTAAATAAAATTTATTTGAGAAATTGTTAAGTATAAAATTTATAGAAAACTTGAGTTGACGAGAATATCATACCCTAAAACATAGTGGCTAGCCTGTACCTGGTTTGCAAAGCCAACTCCAACTCCAAGCAAAAGGCGACCAAATAAGAGCATGTACACATTGAAAGCTACACCGTCGAGGGCTGCTCCTGCAAGGAAGGCGGCTCCTCCGGCAACAATGGACAGCTTCCGTCCAAATTCTTTGGTGAAATAAGAAGCAAAGAGGGAAGTGACAAAACTAGAAGGCTGATTCTAAGCTACCGCCCCACTTTGGGGCGACAGCTTAAAAATTTTATTTTATTTTTTATTTTATTTAATTACTTTTTATATTAATAAATTATTATTTATATTATATATTTTTAAAAAAAATTTTAAAACGTTTTTATATTTTTAAAAAATATTTTTATTTATGAATGAATAGTATTAAAAAATATTATATAAAAAATGTAAAAAATTTTAAAAAATTTTTAAAAAGTTATATGACATAAATAATAATTAATTAATATTAAAAAATAAAAAAAATTAAAATAAAAAATTAAAAACCATTAAATTTGAATGTCGGAAGTTACAGCCCCATTTTAGCATGCCCCAAACCAGAAACATACAGAGATGATGTGAATGAAGTCAATAGTTGGCTGTCAAATCTGCAGAAGTTGCTTGTTTCAGTGCTTTCTTTCATCTTCAAGTACACTTCTGGGAAGAACTTCTTCAGAAATGGCTCCATCGAGGTTACCTCACCTTCACAGTCACTCTTCTAAGTTAAAAAAAAAAAAAATTCTGACATTAAATTTTCTCGTGCTTGTTTTGATAAAACAAATTTTTTTAATAACATAAATTTTATGAAAATTATTTTAAAAATTAGATTAAATTATTCTCTCAGATATACTTTAAATATATTGTCATATCTTTTATTATAAAAATATATACACACATTTTTAAAAGTTAAAAACAACTTAACATAATTTTAAATTTAAATTCAATTAAATTATGTATATATCTAAAATATTCATTAAAAACTTTTAAATTTATTTATTATTAATTAATATGTTTTTATTTATATTTTACATTAATATTACTAAATAAATTAATAAATAAATTATTTGAGTTTCACAAATTTTTTTTACAAATAATATTTTAAATATAAAAATAATTTAACTAAAGTTAAATTTAAAATTAAATTAACTTGTAATATTTTTTTCTTTCAAATAAGTATGTATATATTTTCATAATAAAAAAAACTTAATTAACGTATTTGTGAGAAGAAAAACTAATTTACTTTAAAAATTAAGTAAATAATAAACCATTTTGATTTTTGTGTAAACTTAGTATTACAAGCCTACCATTACCATTATCATTGGGCTATAACTATTTAATCCATCTTAGGTTGTGTTAGGTTCAAATGAAATTTTAAAACAAATAAGGCTTAATCTCGGATGTTTGGACCGAGCTCAAGCTCAAAATTTGAACACCAACTGGGTTGAACCTTGTTTTCTTCTTTAAAAAGTTTGATTCATTATCAGATCGTCACTGCTAATAATTAGAGTTAGACCCACCTGCTATACCAATGTCATAGCCAAAGATGAGACCTCCCATGGCAGCCATCAAGATAAGACAACGAAAAGGGTTATTCTGCCATTGTTTTGTCCATTTTCATTCGTTGCAGTGAAGCCAACCGCCATTATAGCTTTTTCTCCTTGAGCTTACACAGGTAGAAGAAGAGAAAGATAGAGTAATAGGTTGCAGATAAAGAAGAAGAAGAGTAGTCTCTGCGAGCTGTAGCACTTATCATGAGTTCAACATGGTGCATAGGCAAAACTTAGAATTGTATATGGGTTTGAATTTTCAACATAAGTAAGCTTGTCATTTAACTGAAAACACCATTCTTTTGAGTCAATGGGGACCAAACTAGGGATGACTACGGAGTAGGATAAAGGTGGGAAAGTCTTTTCGTCCTTACAATTTTTTTGAGTTTTCGTTTTAATTTTTATACTTTTTTATAATTAGGTTTTCAAAGTTTTAATTATTTTTAATTTAGTTTGATCGTTACCTTCGGTTATCACTCTGTTAATTAGTTATTAAATTAATAAAATTATAGAAATCAAATAAAACTTAATAAAACTATAAGGACCAAATTAAAAAATTCTTAAAACTATATATATATATATATATATATATATATATATTTAAATAGTATAAAAATATTCCACTGAATTTTTAATTTAGTTTTTATAATTTTATTAATTTATATTCAATTAACAAAGTGATAACTGTGGATAATAATAAGAACTAAATTAAAAAATTAAAATTTTAAGGATTTAATTACAAAAAAAAATTATAAAGAATAAACTAAAAATTCGATAAAACTATAAAAATAAAAAATTATATTAATTTAATATAGAATATTTTAATAATTTCAATATCCAAAGGTCATCGGAAATGTGAAGTATCACTCAATTACTGTCTTGTTCTCAAATTTACCAATCCGTCCATTATTGGAGGAGAATGATGTTATTTGAATGATGAAAGAGATGTGTCATAAGCTTACAAACAAAACCAACTAACTATGGTCATGTTAAGGGCACACAAGACCGAATTCTACTAGCATCGTAGCCATTCATTTTACTTTGAGCTACTACGATATTAACATAATTCAGTCATGTACATGATCGAATCCACGCACAACTTTGAATGGTAGGTGACATTAAAATATACATGTTAAGGTTAATGAAGAAAAAATTTTAAATCCACCTCTCATAAATTTATGATTCATCATAATTGATTTTATCTATATATTTTTTATAAACTAAATTTGCCTAAAAAATTTTCATCTGGGTGGGCTGAACTAGTATGTGGGGGACAGCAAGGATATGTTTTATGGACAAAAACTCATATGATTTGTGCTCAGAATTGTTTCACGTGTAGTTGAATTTCCATAACCAAGATAAGAGTAGTAAGGAAGGTTGAATCTTCTACTGATAATTTATACTCCATACTCAAAGGATTGCAGCCAGAATTCATATGATGCTTCTGAACAGTTCATAATTGGGAATTCTATGATGAAGGATTTATGGCTATACCATAAAACAATACTATTCTAAACTTAATCTTTATACTTTCTTCATAAAGCATTTAATCTCATCACACACATCGTAAGTTGATTTGAAAATTTAAAAAAATCACTAAAATCCACTTTTTATATACATATGTATACATTTATCATTAGCTTGATTTACAAATCTTTTATAGATCAGATCTACTTAAGAATTTCTCTCACTTATATAAATTATTGTTCACTTTTTTAATAAAAGAAAGTCATGAAAGTTACCGATTTAAGGGTCTCAATCCTAACCTATACATAGCATGTGTGACCAATTCATCCACTAAATGGTTCAAGAAATACAAAGGCCATAGGCTGGGACCATCCTTTAGCAACTTTTAGGTTTTGATTGTAAATAGAGAAATTTGTGACTGGAGATATTTATTTCGTCATATAAACTTTGCTTAAGTTTTTCTAACTAGGAGTTAATTGGATGAAATCATCTGTATGGCATTGGGTTAAATTGACCCTAGATAAAGCATTAGTTATGGTCTAGTGATAAAAGGTTTAAGTAATTTATGTCAAAATATTAAGTTTGTGTCAATCTGAACAAAATCAGGTATTTACACCATGTATAAATAAATAATTTCACTAAAAGTACCACATACTGGATTCTATAATAGCGTCTGGTGAGAAATTGAATTGATACGCCAATTGAACCATTTCAATATCTGATCTATCATTTCGCCAACAGAATAGCAGATTGCCTGCCAAATCCTGCACATCGTTTTTTTAACCAAAGAGAATCACCTACTTCCTACTTTATCTGGACAAAAGTATAAAACAAAATAAAATGGAAACAGATGCAGACAGAGCCATATATGCTTGAATATCTTGAGCATAACAGTAGAATAAACACATCTATGGGTAAAGTATAACGAATCCATGGTAAATAAAATACATTTGCAATGATATTTACAATTTGTGGTTGCAATTAAGGAGGTGTTTAGTACTGATCTTATGTACCATGGTATCTTAGATACCAAAGTATGAGATACCATGATATCTAAGACTTTCATGTTTTGGATGACAATTAAAAATTGTTTAAAAAAAGATACAATTAGAATTTTTTAGAAGTTTTATAAGTTAAAAGTGGTGTGATATAATGTGAGATCCTCATGATTTTTGAGTAATGTAAAATATCACCTAAAATGATATCATCTCATCACACTCTAGTATCATGGATAATACTAGCATATTTGATAATAACATACTAAACACAGGCATCCTAAATCCATGGTGTCATCTAAGATACCAAGACCAAGATGATAACATACTACATGCCTTTTAAGAGGAATCAAAGTAGCATTGAAAATTAAAGGTAAACACAATCTATCAAATATAAGTAGATCAAGCCAATAATAAATAAATATATTAGAAGTAGGTTTTACTGAAAGTTTACATAAAATCTTTATATGTTAATTCATGATTAGTTTGATCTATTATTTTTGATAGGCCAAGTCTACTTAAAAATCCTCTAGTAGAACTTGATAGATTAGGTCTCCTTAAGAATTAAGAGTTTTTCGTGTGTACTACATAATCTATGAACTCTAAAACATAGTTAATAATAAAAAATTCCATCTCTTTAATTAATGGGGACCCCCTAAATCCTTCATGGCCTAGTTTTACCCCTTTTGTGCCTTGGGTCCATAGATGATGTTGTAAGTGCAACCCACACAAGAACTTCTCAAAAATCATAAATAGCCTGTTTGGGTTGATCTACTTGTTAGTGGGACCGACATTTGACATGATTAGGTATCTATTCAGATTGGTTTGATCCACTTATTTTTAAAAGATCGAGTCTACTTAAGAATCTCTCAGTAGCACCTGATGTTTAGGACCTACTACAACTCATTGCCTGGGTATTAGCATAACAGAACCAGATGTTTTCCTACTCTCCAGGTCTGCATGTGCTTACTGCATCAGACAAAGGGTATATGTGATTGACCCGCACCTTCAGGACACCTGAAGCAACGTTAGCAAACACCTCTTCAGCAGCCTCCAACAGCTCATCCCTAGTCACAACATACTGCATTAGGGAGGGCGTCGTCAAGAACAGGGATTTTGCAGCTAGTGCAGATAACGGAACCGAATCCAGTGCACCCGAGGACTGCTCGAAACTTACCATGCACCCTCAAAACTTTAACCATGCCAAAGAACCCTACATAGATCATAACATCCCTACTTTACCAGCACTTCACTAACAATACATTTATATTTTGGAAAAACAGAAAAATGAATAAAAAAGAAGTTCCCCCAAGGCAATGTTACCAAAGGGAGTTTTCTCTCAAAAGTATTTGGAGGCTTGTAAAAGCAAAGCTTAAAAGCGAAGATTCAACATATAATATAAAATATCCTTTTAAAAGTTACAAACATATTATAACCATTTGTAAATATATGTTCTAAAATAAAATAAAGCAATAAAGTTAATGAGCTACAAACTTACAATCTTGCATAAAATAGCTTAAAAAATCATGTTTACTATCCTAGGAAAAATATTTTAAAGTTATCATGACAAACAAGGCAACAGCAACAAAGCAGAAAATATAACTTTTTTTATAATGTTCTTTTTATGTTTCTTTTCTTGCTTCTTCAAAAATTTGAACTGAGTATGAACAACTCTTCAAAAGCTCAGTAACTAATATGGAAATTTCATTATTTACGTGGAAATTTGAACAACGGAATTAGAATAGGTATTACCTGAAAGGTATCCTTTCCGATGGAATCATATACTACTTCAACTCCATTGCCTGATGTAATTTCATTGACACGAGCAACAAAATCCTCTTCTATATAGATTATAACATGATGACACCCATCATCCGAGGCTTGAGCTGCCTAGCTTCTCTTTACCTGATACAGTTCCTATAACAGTTGGGCCAAGAGCATTTGCTCACTGGCAGAATAGGGATCTAACTCCACCAGCTGCTGAATGAACAAGAACTGTGTGAGCAGGTTCAACCTATAATAAAGGGCAGTAATATCCAAATTAGTGTCAGTTTATCGAGCTGGGAAAAATTATGGAAAAGCACATAATTACTTCTGGGGTAAAGTGTGCAGTCTTCAGTTACAAAATATTGAAGCCAGCAACTGCTCTAGCAATCTTGTTTGCTGCTTTAGTTTAGGTCATCACATTATGGGGGAATCAATCTGAGTAGCTAATAAGGGCCTCTTTGATTGTTTTTTGTTTTTATGATCTTGAAAACAGTTTTAAAACTAACCAAATCCGTTTGGAAAATCTATTTTTAAAAACTGTTTTCTCGGTATTGTTTTGAGAGAAAGCAGAGAACAGAACACAGAATACAGCCCAAAATTGTTCTCTGTTTTCAATTTTAAAATGCAGAAAATAGAAAACAGTTTCTAAGAATAAAAAACAATTGTACCAAACATATTCTTTTGTTTCTTGTTTTTAAGAACCGAAAACTTTTTGAAAAAACAGTAAACAAACAGGCCCTAATCTTCATTCTAGTTCTTTTAACTTGACTGCATTATCACATTTGTTTTCCTTTTACAGGAAGGTACCTCATGTTGCAGATTTTAGGGCTTTGACACTGTTGAATACAAATATAATTCCATTAGTATTGCCATTCCATTTATCAGGATAACACTCTATCACCTCAAACACTAGAACATATTGATTTCAGCGGCTAGGCAGTATAACAACCAACGTGATATATACTGTACTGATGAGAGTTCGTTCAACCATCGATGCTATACACATTGGTACTGGACTATGTCAGTTTACAACTTTGGATTATTGCTACATTTAGATTACACAAATAAAACCTTAACTATTGGGGAAATTTAGTTTCATCAATTTTTTTTTAAGATTTTAGAATTTTTTTAATTTTCCCAAAACAAATTAAAAAAAACCAGTATAGCTAAAATGGCTCAGCTACATTTGGGAGAAGCTAGTGTACTGAATTAGTCATTCAAAGTTTCAAACAACACATTTTGCCAGTAATGGCTGCTATTGTATTTAACACACTGGTGATGACTGGGTCCCACCCTAAGTTACTACGACAACCATTCTTTTAGAATACACATATACATACATACTGCTTATGTATCAAACTTCAGCAATATGTATGGATGACCCTTATCAAACTAAACTCAAAATTCAAAATTGCAAATATTTTTATGTCATAATTGAAGTGAAAGGAAAAAAGATTTGCTCAAATAATATTGTCACTAGACAAATACAGAAATCTACCTTGAAACAATGGCAAAGTAAAAACTAAGCTGTCATGCCCTTGAGCATGATGGATGCCCCAATAATTGGGTCAATAGATGGAGGAACAGGGACCAATTTGTGTGCAGGAAAATCTGCTCTTCAGCATATGAGCCCATTGGTTGACCAGCATAAGCCACAAGATCTCCAACTTGCCTACCAGTAAGTCCAGGGCCAACAGCTGTCACAACCCCAACAGCCTCCATACCTACCAGATTAAAGGAAAATAGTTAAGATACATGACACCTCAACACAGACTTCAGCTAAGAGTTGAGACGGAAAAGCCAACAATTGATGGGCTATCATCAATGCACATGTCGATAAAGTAATTTTTGAGCTACAAATAAGCATTTTCTGTGACACATGTAGTCCAACAATGGTAACCCTGCTAGATCCAAATGTTCAATTTGGTTCAGTAATTACTAATTTACGCACTATATAGATAAACAATTGTTAGAAAATGTAAACAAAATTAAGGATGATTATTTGTTTTCTATCTATGCCTATAGGTGGTTCATTCTTCTGTCCCATTTTCATTTTTCCTAAACAAGTAGAGCTCCTGGGAGGGGAGAAGTAGGGCCATGGACCACAAGGTGACCGGTTGAGTCAAAGTAGGTGCTGATAGATAATTATTCAGGTGTGCTAATAGTTTTATTATACTTTTAATTATCTTAGTGATAATAATATTAAATGAAAATGAGAATAAATTTTATATAGTAAATTAGTAATTTTCGAGAATCACTTCATCCCAAAAGCTTAAGATGTTAGGTGAAAGCCCATATTGGTTTTATTAATATCTCTAACATGCTCGCCCTGAGCTTGAAGTGTGAACAAAACACATGTTCACTATACCTTGTGATAAAATTTAATATAATTAGAATAATGTGAGCGGCAATGATTGAATTCTTGACTCCTAGGTCATACATGCTTTGATACCATGTCAATTGTCAAGGACTATTAACATTACTAAAAATGATAAAAGGACACTTTTTTACTGTTAGAGATATTATAATTATTCATGCGCCTTCTTCTAATAGCTTAACCTTTTGGGATAAATTGGTACTTGACATTTACTAATAAAAGAACTAGATATAACCTGGTGGCACAGCATAAATTGTGTAGGCTTTCCATAATACGAATTGCTTATTCATAGGGCGAAACAGGAAAAGAATATAACAGATTTACTTTCATCTTCTGAACTTTTACTTTGTTTTCTTTAATTTTTTACACTGCACAACACAAATTTATTTCCCTTGGAAGACAGCATTAAAATTTCATCCCATCAAAACCTAATTATCCTTACTTGATTTTTCTTGAAACACATCAAACGAAAACCCTATTCTTGCAGGTACTGTTCACAGGGTTCAAACAATAGCTTAACTAACCTTGAAAGCATGCTTGAAATGACAACTCGAAAAAGTTTGGATAAAATTCAAACATACTTATTAACAGATATCTGAGGCCATGTTTAGCTGAAAAAGGGTCCTAAACATTAAAAAAAAAAAATTATGCAGATGATGACCAACTGTGTAGGTCTAAGTCATTTAACAAAAGTATGCAAGACCTCACTAACTCGGAACTTATTTTTTCTCTCATTCTTCCTGAGGAATGTTAACCAAAAGTGAATTCTTTTATGCCTCAAAACGAGTAAAAAATGAAGGTAGACATGAGTGCCCTGTCCTCCCTACAGTGTCCAGTACAGTAAATTTTTTAAAAAAAAATAACTATCAAATAAGATCTACATTTGGAAGCAAGTAGATAAACACATGCACACACACACACATAACAAACCTTGGCTTTTTATAAAAATTAATGTATATTATCAAACATTTAAGTACTAGAAGTTATTTACATGGTTATATAATTTTTCGATCAGTTTTCAAGGATCTTTCCACTAATCCTACAATCCAAATTACAAGAATTTGATCTTATCTATGATTAGTAAAATGGAATTAAATCTCCTGCATTGGATAGGGCCTAGGTCTTGGAAAGATGTCCACATTTCAAAGAGAACAACCAAATTGCCAAGTTCATTCAGACAAAAACTAGCAAGACAATGAATATGAAAGAAAGCACGAAAGCATTCTTGCTACCTCTAATCCTCAGGCTAGACGACATAAACCAATTTCAACCCTTAACTGGACTACTTTATGGAAGACTGAAACCAAAATGGTAAAGCAGAAGGAGAACAACAAATAAAACATTTGAAATATAAGAGGAATGACATTTTAGATTTCAATTAAATTAATAAGTTGGATATGAAGTTACGTCCAAATATCTTCGTAATCGTTTTTGATGGTAACCTTAATTATCTTCTCGAACAGTTGAATGCAATAATAACTTAAAAATGAATCCTTGTAAACTTAACAGACGCTGAATTCGATATATTGAGGGCAAACGGTGGAAAAGTGAAGATATATACATATTGAGAATTACATTGCCACGTGAACCAATAATGATACCCTAGTTCAATTTCTCCAACTGGGTTTTCCAGATTCGTCGAAAAATGACTACCCAATAATCCACTTGCCGATTATCATTTTCTCAAATCGTACTAAAAGACAAATATTTCCTACTATACGACCGAGAGAGCACAACGTAAAACCGAAAGAGTAAGAGAGAGACCTCAGGTCCGCCAAGTTCATGGAGTATGATTACTTTAACCATTTTCGGTGCTGCTCATGAAGCTTCTGTGGTACTTGTTCTGAGTGCTGGCTCGCTGGTTGTAGCAGCTGAAGGTAATGAAAATGATGAAGAAGATGAAGTAAGGACGACCCTCTTGTGATTGCTCAAATTCTGAAAAGGTAATTTGGAGTTTTGACGAAATTGGTGCTTGGGTTGGGTGTGAGCTGATCTGAGAAGGTGAAGTTAGCAGAAGTAGAAGTTACCACAGACATTGCGACCCAAACAGCGAAACCGAACAATCCCAAGTAGAATTATTGCTCATTTGAGCGGGAACGGGAACGGTCTTTATGGTAATTAGTCTAATGACAAAAAAAAAAAGAGTTAATTTTGTTCCGAATGTTTTAAACTAGGAGCATATATTCTAGAATAATGTGCTTCAAAGAATTGAGAAAATTATTTTTGGCCTGAGGCAAAATTTTTATTTAGTGTCATATGATAATAAATTTTTATTTGTTGCCATGCACTATTTATTTTTTATAAAAAATAATTATTTTATTATAATTATAACAATAACTATTTACTACAATTAGATAACTATTTTTATAAATGATGGACAAAAACATGAATAAATAGTGCATGGTATCATTTGAAAATTTGGTGTCTATGGGATACTATGTGAAAATTTAGTGCTTATTGAATAATTTTTTCAATATTTTTAAATAATATTTTATGAATATTGTGTATAAAAACTAAAATGAAATCATTTTAAAAGAATTACAATGGGCACTATTTGATACACTTTTTTACACAGTGTTTTATTGCACTTAAATTTTCATTTAGTGCTAAGACATTATGTATTTTTTGCACATAATATCTTGGCATAAAATGAGATATGAGAATAAAAGGTTTCAATTGAGACTCATCAATCTCTTTAAAATACTAATTTTAAAGGCATTAAAAATGATTAGTTAAATAATTAAGATAATTTTCATTTTTAAATATTTAAAAAAAATATTCAAGTATAAATATATAGAAAATAATTTTATGTTTAATAGATACTTTTTTAAATATTTATTTATAGATTAAATTTCTCTAAACTTTCATTCTTAATATTTAATACGTTGCTGTTTTAGACATTAAATATTTTACATCACTTGCCACATGTTGATCGACATTCCATCTCTCAATACATTAACTTTAATCAAATTTATTTGCCTATGTAAATACTAATTAGGTTTTGTTTGTACAAAAGGAATAGTCTAATTTTATCTCTTCTTCTTCTTCTTTTGGGTAAGGAGTTAAACTTTCTAACGTTAAACTTATCAAACTTTTAGTGCTAAAAAAAAGTACCACTTTGAGTTAATGTTCATTGCTGCAAGTCAGGATTCAGTATGTTCTCATAAACTTGTAAGGACTCCTTGACTCCTATGGCAGGAAGTACCATATCAGCCACTACCCTTTAGTAACTTAATAGTATATTTCAACTTTCAAGATCGGCTTAATACTATTTTTATCGGTGTATAAAAAATTTGGTTGATTCAAAATTGAGGAATTGATGAGTAGACCAGTTTAGTTGATTTTTAAAAATTAGTCAACAAAAAATTGATCGACAAACTCGAACGGGTGAACAATTATTTTTTAACTAAAATGATACTATTTTGATATCATTTTTATGAAATTTTGAGTTTAAAATAATATTATTTTAATTATTTTTAATATATGAATATAATACGTATTTTTCATTATTCAACTTATTTTATATATATTTAAGTAATTTATTAATATTATATATATTAATATGTATTATTTAATTTTTTTATTAAATTATTATTTTTATTAAATTATTAATATATAATATTATAATATAAAATAATTTTATCACTGGTTCATTGATTTGCTATCTCCCCCGCTTTAATGTCTGACTTGTTTTTAAAACAAATCTTTACAAATTTAACTTGGCCTTTGCTATACAGTCTCATTTTGAGGCTGTAGCATAACTTCGGCATCTTAATTTTTTAATTTATGTATTTTTTTTATCTTAATTTATTTTATTTTTTAAGATTAATTAATTATTATTTAGGTTATATAATTTTTTAAGAATTTTTTAAAATATTTTTAAATTTTTTTATATTTTTTATATACTATTCATCTATAATTTTTTTGACACTATTCATTCATAAACAAAAATATCTTTTAAAAATATAAAAACGTTTTAAAAAATTTTAAAAAAAGATATGATATAAATAATAATTTATTAATATAAAAAAGTAAAAATAAATAAAAAATAATTAAAATAATAAAAAAATAAATAAAAAGTTTAAGCTACAACCCTAAAGTGAGGCTGTAGCTTAAAATTTACCATTTAACTTTTATAATTTTTTTGGAGAATACTCCTCTACCGCCCACATTAGTGGGCGGTAGGGGAGTTTGTAATTTTTTTTTATATTTTTTTAATTTTTTTTAAAATTTTTTTATTTTTAAAATTAATTAATTAAGTTTTATATTATAATTTTTTTTTAAAATTTTTAAAGATATTTTTATATTTGTTGCAAAATTTTTTAAGTTACAAATGAATAGTAAAAAAAATTGTAAATGAATAGTAATAAAGATATAAAAAATATCTAAGAAAAAATTAAAAAATATTTTAAAAAATTCTAAAAAATATATATAAGATAAAAAATACTTAATTATTTTTAAAAAGTAAAAAAAATTTGAAAAAAACATAAAAAAAAAAAAAAAAACAAAAAAAAAAAGATGGACTGTAGGTTCAAAAAATCCAATTTTTTTTTATAAACTATCCATTTTATCATACACATTTAATTATATTCAATACATACATAATTTGATAAAATATAAGTAATGACAAAAAAATATAAAAAAATTTATGAAATTTAAATTTGTAAAAATATTATTACTCAACAGTGGAATACAAATCCAACTAATAATAATGCTTATATTTAATAAATTAATTTTGGTCACATCTATCTCGAGAATAATAGGGAGTTGATTGAATTCTAATTTGATTGGGACGGTGAAATGGTCAATTTTATTAAATTTAAATTCTTCATTTTTTACATAGGCGATTTAGATATTACATGGAATTCAAATTTTTTTTATATTTTTTAATTTTTAATTATAATCATTTATTTTTTCACAAACATAAAAATAAATAATTAAGATTTAAAACTTGACAGGTCATATTTTCGGATTGGGTTCAGGAGTTGATTGCCTATCTATTCCAAGCTTTTGGTAATATATAGGATAGGAACTATCGAAACATCATGCCAAATTAAGAAAAATGTTATTGCTTAAACATTTTATAAACTTATTTTAAAAAATAATTTATATAATTTATATAATTATACTTATTTTTAAATAAATATTCTATTTATACCTCATCAATTACTTTTATTATTTTATGAAACTTACTTTGTGAAAATGACCTTATCCTAAATTGATTGTTGTGACTCAAGTTATTCATAATTAAAAATTAATAAGAGAGAATTATATTTTTTTAAAAACTAATTGTGTACTTAATTTTTGAAAAAATATTATTTGATAAACGGACACTAAATATTAAATTTTCATCAATTTTTTATTTTTTATTATAATTTTATTATAAAATAATAATGATTGTTATTTTTTAGTAAAATATTATATATTAAAAATAAAATAAATATGAATTTAAGGGCGTGAAATCGCATCTAATATATTTGTTATTAATTATTATAAATAATAATGATTTCACGTCACTTTGGTGCAATAACCTATCACCTATACTAATCAAATTGCATTCAGTAGGGGCGTTTTCGTAATCGCACTCTTGTCCCACAACAGTAGAAAGGAACATCATGTGCGTACGCGACTACGCAATATAACAGTGCCATCCTCTGTATAAGTTCCACGTCAGAGATACCAAATGGAAGAACACTCCATTAGAAGCTAATCGTTCTGAGTTGTCAAAATACTATTGGCTTCTGATGCAGAAACTCTACGAGAAGAAAACAACGTGTGTTCTACGAGGGTATATTTGGAAAACAAAAATCAGCCAACGTTATGGCACGTGCCAGCCACACGCCCAGTGGTAATGATTACGTTCTCTCTCACTCTCTCTCTCTCTCTCACTCCCTCGCAGCATGAAATAAAATGCTTCACTGCTCGATTGGTTTCACGCCTAACAGATTTTCGCTCCACATTTTCTCTCTCAGCAATTTTCAGCTTTCTTTCTCGGGAAACAAACATCATAATCTGGCAAAGAAACTTTTTTGATACCAGATTCAGTGTGAAGCTCTCTTCTCTCGGTATCTATATTCTTTTCGATCGCCGATGATTTTTCCTTCTCCGATTCCGTTTTGAGTATGATTTTCAAGTAAACTTGAATATTCTTGACAACTACTTGCAGATTTCTAATCTTATTTTTCTTCAAGAAAAACGTTTTTCCTCAATCGTTTCCCCCCATTGTTTTCAGGTATTCTTCGTTTCTCTTGATATGATTGCGTTGTATTACTCTGGAACAGCAGAGACACCTCACATTATATTGCCAACAATTTCTTTAGTGTTTTTCATTTTTGTGTCGATTTTTACTTACCAAACAGCACAAGTTTAGTCACTGTTGTTCCCTTACACTTCGTCTCATTCGTTTCCCCGAGAGAAGAAAATGGTAGTTGTGTGAGGTTTCTGACTAAGTCTTCCAAGAAAATTGGTTTTCGGACTCTTGGTTGTAGTTTATCTCACCATTTTAACATGAAAATCCGATTGATTTTGGACACATTTATTGCTCTGCTTCTGCATTTAATGTATGAAAATTGTTGCTCGGAGACAGATCGCTTGAAAGTACCCCCAGTGTTTGTCGACAATTCAGATTTAGTTCTAATTTTCTTGCCACTTTTGGATGTTCATAGCATCCTGTAGAGAGAGGCAAACAAAAGGCTGCTAGCTAGTCAGACCATGCGAACCCTTATCTTTGCATTAATTTCCGGTCACGATTTTGCTCTTTCTATTTGCGCTCTCTGAATCAGGTCTGCGATCATATTGTACTTGTGTATATATATAACACGAGTAGACTGCTTTTTCTTGCCATTTCCTTTCATTTAATTTTCTGATTAATTTTGTTCATTTTTCTCTATGGAGTTTTTTCTTTCACTATCTTCACTTCTTACCATTAGTTTCCTCTGCTTGTTTGCATATATTGGAGAAGCTCTATGCATTAAAGCTTATTTGTATTTCAAAGTTTGCACGTTAATTATTGTTGATATTTTGTTCTTTATCAATCAAATTAGTTACTAGTGTTCCTGGGCACTTCTGCAGATCATGGAGGAAAGTCCGTGTGAATTCCACGACGCTGCTGCTGAAGATATGGTCTGTTTCTCTTACCCCTCTCTCTCTCTCTCCTAAATATGTCTTTCTCTCGCCACGCCCGTCTCTCGAGTTTAGAATTAGTTAATTTGTTACTCTCGCTCTTGGTCTTCCAATCGTAGTTTTTTTCTCCCACGCGCTATCCGAGCCTTTTATGCTCTGAATTTTAGAGACAAGCATTTTAGTATAACTTTACACGCTCTTACACATTCGCGTGAACATATCATACAAATCAGCTCAATTCGGTTTCTTTTCCTTGGTAGCTATGTAACGAAACAGGCTCCAACTGTGAGATTACGAACGCCCCATGCACGTAGCACAGTCACTTGGTCCCCCAGTACACGCACAGTAGCAACACACCTCTCCTTCATCTTTCAGAGATATAGATAATAATGACAAGAATATGGCAAAGTGCATCATTTTTGTTATTAAGAAATAATCATATTGTGAATTTAATAATGGATGTATGAGATTATAACCATGGGTTACCTTATGTAAGAGAGTTCGTACTTTAAAAAGCTGCAGGAACAAGGTGACTACGGCGCATATAGCCCATGTTTGGACAAACAGGTTCTGCCGTTTCCACCCACATCCGAATCAATTTGTACCCTAGGTAGGAGCACGGAGCACCAACATCGAGCCTCCCCTTTGTTATCTTTTGATAGCCGTTGTTCGACATTCATTTGTTTTGTACCCATTTGCTCTTCTTTTCCTCTCTATCTATTCCTTACCAACCTATATTTTTTGGTTTATTCTAACAAATTGTCACTTTGATATATAATGTCAATAAATACTGCAGGGGCTTCTGACCACTTAAAAGTGGGACGATTTTATGAAATCGATCACTCCCAGCTTTCACCTAAATCCCCAGATCAGCTAAAATTTGTCCGGGTTGTCATGGTATAGCGCTCCTGCTCATTCCTCCTTTCCAATTGTTTTAATTATGGTTTAAAGATTTAAACTTTCTATTGTTGATAATCATTACTGGGGGAATTTCAGGTTAGTGACAATGAAGAGCTTCAAGTGTCGCTGAGGTACCCGAGCATCTGCTCCCTTCGCACGCACTTCAGCGAAGAAAACCGTAGGAAACCAGATGGAAAGAAGATCCCTGCACTCGATGAGAAGTTTGTGATGGGATCGGAAATCGCTAGTAAAGCCCTTTATAGGAGAGTCCCAACCGAGGAATTTGCTGAAAAACGGAACTCATGGAGCTTCTGGGTTGCACCATCTGAAGAAAATGAAAGAGATAAAAGCCCAGATTTCACCGATGAGGCAACGAACCTGGCTTCCAAGAAGGGGTCGTGCTGGTCTGAACTAAAGTTCACCGGGATGGTGCAGTGGGGAAAGCGCCGGCAAGTTCGGTTCTTGGGACGGCATGAGGAGCAAAAGATAGAAACTTTATCAAGGTCTGTTAAAGAAACTGACGTATGCATAAGGGAACACACAGAGAGGGAGGAAGGGTCGACAAAGAAAAAAATAAAGAAAACGGAAGAGAAAGAGGCTGCGAAGGCAGTGGCGTCTGAGGTCAGGATGACACGTAAAAGTAAGAGAAATCAAAGTGAAGTTAGCGGGGTGCAAAAATCGAAGAAAGCAAAGTATGACAAGCAGAATAAACTCGCAGTTTACAACAAAAAGAAGAAGAAAATTACAGTAGACAGATGGTCAGCCGAGAGGTAAGAAGTGTCTGATAATTAGTCAGTATTCTAATACTTTTAATGCTGCATAATTAAATAGGTTTAATCGTTACGTAGCCGCTATGCGATTATTCAACGGGTGCATAATATTATCTTGTATATTTGAAGGTATAAGTTGGCAGAGGAGAACATGTTAAAGGTAATGAAGGCCAAAGGAGGGGTGTTTGGAAACCCAATATTGAGGCCAGCCTTGAGATCAGAAGCTCGAAAGCTGATTGGTGATACAGGTTTACTCGATCATTTACTTAAGCACATGGCCGGGAAAGTGGCACCTGGTGGAACTGAGAGATTTCGGCGGCGACATAATGCAGAGGGGGCCATGGAATACTGGCTAGAGAGTGCTGATCTGGTAAATATTAGACGAGAAGCTGGGGTCCAAGATCCTTATTGGACCCCGCCCTCTGGATGGAAGCTTGGGGATAACCCTTCACAGGATCCCATTTGTGCCAAAGAATTTAGAGAAATCAAGGAAGAAATGTCTAAATTGAAGCAGTAAGCCCGGTTTCTTTCCGTCATACCTTGCTCCTAGTAGTACTATTAAGAGTCTTTCATTTATTTTTCATGTAATTAAGATATACAGAAACTCTTACTTTGTCCATAGATCTTATTAGGACACTAATGTTGTTCTCATTGATTTACAAACAGAAATATGCTGAAGCTGGTATCAAAGAACCAAGAGGAAGAATTGGCTATTGTGACTACTCCTAATTCTTGTCTGTCGAGTTTGACTTTGGACAATGATCGTTTCTTGGTTCCAATGCAGGTGAATCATAGAGGGAGACTAGTGCTAGCTAATGTGATTAATCTAGTTTGGTTGGTCACTTTGACAAACTGCATGCACCTAGTATTAACTATTTACGTGTTGCAGGATATGTATATAGAATTGGTGAATAAAAAGGCTAAAATTGAGGAAACACTAAAGGAAATTTCATCGACTTTGAGCGGCTTTGAGGTAATAAATATTTGTACTGTATTATACACACCTTGGTTTTTTCGTTTGCATGTGTGCTCCCAATGCTTGGCTTGCTTTCTTTCCTTGAAAATTCGACGTTAATGCTTAGACTGGTAAAAAAGAACCACAGGCTGAGGCTTTTGACATGTAGTTCCAATATATGTCGACTGTCTACTTTCTTCATTCTATTGTTGATCGCTCAAGGTTTTGGTCCACATTGCCAGAAAAATAGCTATGTTCCAATAAAGTTCGAATATTGAAGGTCTTTTGTTTGTTGATCAATCTTTCTTCAGATATTCGTTGTGAGCATACTAATATGGAGTAATGAGCATCCATTATAATATTCTCAAATTCTAGCTATGGAATGAAATTGACCTGGTACTGATAGAAGACCGTTGATGCAGGAACAACTGGGGATGCTGAAATCAAGACTAGACGAACCAATAATGTCTGAATCAGTAATGCCACCAGCGTTACTGCCAGGACCAACAATAGTGTCTACAGGCATTGGAGGAGAGACAGAAGAGGAGGAGGAAGATAAGAACCAAGAAACGAAATCAGGTAAAGAGAAGTTTGTTGAGGATTTACAGAAGCCAGAAAGCAGGGGAGCGGAAGATAAGGCAGCGAAAATAGAAAGACTGAAAAGTGGGTTCCAAATCTGCAAGCCAGTGGGGACCTTTATATGGCCAAGCATGAGTATGTCTCCCCAGGTTGTGGTCCAGCTTGATGATCACATTGTGGTCCCAACTCCATCCTCAGCATCCTCTTCCTCCACCTCATCTCACAAGCTCGTCCCAAAACCCCAGCCTCAAGACGTACCTAACCCCTCCTCCCCTGTTAAGCCACTAGCAGAGAGGCGCCCTGTCAGCACTGCTATTTTAACCCATGTCACCTGTCCCTTTTCCCCTCATCTTTCTCCACCAATGGCCACCCTTGGTTCCAAAATCCCCGCTACCGAGATCCTCGCTCTTAACCTCAACGAGACCCCTCCGAACCAAAGTTATGAAACTTCATTTTGTGGGACTCTGACTTACCAACCAGCACTTGCTACCATGATGCCAGAGGTATGCAATTATACCCCATAGGTGTAATCTAATTGCTCAATTTTTTCTGAGTTCGTATCTACATTCAGATAGATTAACTCGAAAAAGGTTTAAGTGGAGATAGATAAATTTAAATACAGTCGCATATTTATAAGGGTGAAAATTTTTAATTGTATAAATATATAACATTTTTTAAAAGTTAATCTTTCCCCCCCTTTTCTCATAAAAAAGAAAATTTCCCTTCCTTTTTTATTTAATGAATAATCAAATTTCTGTAATGGGCATACTGTGATTGATTTTTGTTTTTTATTTTGTATCCTACAGTGCCCAACGGCTGGAAATAGCGAGGCCACTCAAAAGGAGGGCATGGAAATGAGGCACTGCCAGCTGCAGCAGGAAAAGGAAAACTCCTCCTCCTCCTCCTCCCCGTTGTCAGAGAGAAAGAGATGGTGGCAGCTATCTTTAGCCGGTGGCCACTTCTGATGGTTCTGTCTGCTTTTATATATACATGTACCCTATCTTGGGTTTAATAAGATATATCATAGCATGCATATGTAGTAGAAAGGTATAATATAAAACCACGTAATTCTGCTCTCCCAATATCCCGGAGAGAAGGAAAAAGGGAGAAAGGAAAAGAGCTTATTAACATAGTTGGTGAACATTATTAAGTAAAGAAGAGTTTTATACTGTTATCCAGCTTACGCCACACACAAAAGAATTGTCCAGCTTTTGGGATTCAGATACCGATCGAGGGCACCTATAGGAGACATTATTGGTTAATGTTTTGATCATGATGACTTTATTAGTGGAAATAGAGATACTACACTAATTATGCTAGCTCTGCTGTTCCAATTTGTTCATTTTTAACTCTTGGCCTGGGAGCTTTACTAGTTTTTCTTCTATTATATATGCTTCAAGTCTATGTCTTCGAAGTGTCATATTCCATAAGAAAAAGAAATTAAAACAAATGAATATTTACATTGATTTGTGGGTTTGGTATCTGCCATTTCCACTAGAGAAATGCTACTCTCATAATACACTATACAATACAATAATATGTGAATCACCTTAGCATGTAAGCAGGACACGATAGCTTATGAATGTGCCGATCAAAGAATTGCCCTGCTGTCTACATTTGAATAATATGTTAATTAAAATTCACATATTTTATTACTTTCACAAGGTAATTGCATTCTTATGGAAATAAATAAGACATGTTACATAATGCCGATAAAACCGTGATATCTACGACTACAACGAACAAATTTATGTCGAATTTTAAGTTTAGCTTTTTTGAAAATCAATATAAATCACTCGTTTACCTATGCTCAACCCACCTAATGAAAATGGGATATAAGGGTGCTTCGAAACTTCTACTTTCAAACACCTTTAGTGAGAGGATTGCTTCTATTTTGCCATGGTGAAGGTACGGGTGACATCCTCTGAGATAAATTGTATTACTATTACGTTATAAATCCTGTCAGATAAGTTGTATTACTATTATGTTATAAATCCTCAGATAAGTTGTATTACTATTATGATCCCTCTGAATCTATTTACTTCAAAATTGTTCAATTCCGAGGATGTGATAAGTTGAAATGACTATTTAATCTGAAGATGCAACTTTAAAAGCAATTGGTGGCACTGATAAATTGAAATGGCAGTTTTGAAGGTCAAACGCTATATCTTCCATTATCGGCAATATATGGGAGACATTGATGATCAAGTTATTAGCTTTCCAATACTCAAAGGCACAATTCCTTTCACTTCCTGCAAGTTTTCATTATTTAGCATTTACTATCATTTTCATTATAACATATCGTCTATAGCTACTACCTCCACTCAAAGAATGCCACCTGTATTGTATTGTTTTTCCATGTAATTTTTTCTGACGTGGCAAATCAACTATTAGTGTATGAGATCTGATATGCTACTGTTAACTATATATCTATGACTGAAATCCACCCTTTAAGATTCAGTGACGCAGTGAAACTTAGAATTTGAAAATAAACTCAAATGCTTAACGCTGTTCTGCCACTCCATACACTCAACCCACCATTGTTGAAACATGGTTACGTGTTCATTTTAATTTGTGAGAGAGGGAGATATAATAATGATATTCTCACACTTCTTTTTTTTACACCCTTTCCATATCTTATCTTATTTATTATTTTATTATTATTTATCAATCATCTATCAATCATATACACTATTTTTTATATTATACTTATGGTAAAAAATGATGTACGGATTGAGTGTGGGAGGGAAAGGGATGAAAATATAATTTCTCACCATGTTTTATGTCCATCATAATAGGTCATATTCCTAAAATATTTATATATGTATTTATTATTGGTTTAATCTACACATAATACTTCATACCAGTGTTTTAAAATTAGAACGGTCATTAAACCGGTAGAGGGTCAAGGGTCAGTTGTCCAATTGGGACTGGACCATAGTCGAATCGGATTTTAATTAAATAATATTTTTTATTTTTTAATTTATATATCATAGATATTGTATAATATATCATAATAAATAACAAATATTTTAAATATATTTGATGAATTAGTCTTTTTTTGTCACTTTTGTATCATTTTATAAGTTATATAAATATTACATTACATAAATAATTTAACAAATACAATCTACTTTGTTGGTGAGAAAGAATTATACTTTATAATAATGTAATTAATTTGATTCCTAACATATGAGTTTTTGGCAAAAAAATGAATAAAAGTCGGTTTAAGAGTGAACTGATTGGTTTTCGCCGGTTTAAAGGGAAAACCAACCAGTTTTCACATGTCTTTGACCAGTATTGACAAGTTCTTTGATGCACTGATTTTCACCTATGATCGGATCGGTTAACAAGTTGGTTCACCGATTTTTTGGTTAAACCAGTCGGTCCGATCTTGTTTTCTAAACAGTGCTCCATACTACTTGAGGACAATAATTTTTCTTCATTCAAGTGTAGAGCTACATATCAAATTAGCCTATATTATTCCTATATTGCCCTTCTAATTTTTTTTAAAGGATAATAGGTAATTAATATTTTAAATTTGCGAATAATATTTTTATTTAGAAAGTGAATCTTTTAATTTTCTTTAAGGGATGTTGACAGTGAAAATTTCAAAATTTTACATAAATTTATTCAAAAAGTGAATTGATATGCATCTTAATGCATGTCAAGACACTAGTTGTAAGTGTCGTAATATCATAAGATTTTTGTACAAATTCTTTGTTGCCCTCAATTTGAGCACTAATTACTATTAGAGTCAAATGAAAAAAAAAACTTTCTTATTATTTTTATTAGGTCTTGTATATAATGAATGTAACATCTCATGTATTGTTAGTAAGTACTAACAACTCATAAATTTTGATGTAATGTTAGATGAAGGTTAAAAATATTTTTTATTATTGTTACCTAATTAAAATCATTGTCGCCACAATAATGGCCATTTAACTCTTACAAGTGAATGGTAAGAAATCTTACAAAAAATGTGCATTTATTTAATTAGCAAACTATCATTATCCATTGACTATATATTTAAAATAATATTTCCTTTAATTAGCTCTTTAAATGGTAATAAAATATAATAATTCGATAAGGTTGAATTTAGAGAGGGAAAGGGAGAAAGAAGAGATAAGAAAAACATAGAAGTTTGGGTTCAATTTTTCATACCTTCCCATTTAGAAAGAGGAACATATATAACATTACATCCAAAAGCGAAACCATGCATAAATTAAGGAACAATCAAAACACGCAAGTCCTCATTTCCGAGACTAACAATGGCTAACTACCCCAAACTACTAACAGTTAGTGACGGCTACTAACAGCTATGAACTACATAAGGTCACATCCTTCGATTAACAACAAATACCAAAGGTCCACGGTGCTGACTAGGCGCCGATTAATATGCTGACTGTATCAATGCCCCCTTCAAGGTATCCTTGTCCTTAAGGATAAGATCTAGATAAGTTCTGAAAAACTGTCATTCATTCTCCCATGTCGAATCTTCAATGCGAGCGTCCTTCCATTTGACCAGTATCTTTGATTTCGGCCTAAATTTCCCATTGTGGATTAATCTTCGCTCGAGGATTACTTATGGAATAGGACCTGCAGCAGTTTCTTCAGTGATAAGAGGCGATACTATACTGGTTGGGGGAACTGGGCCTTCGTGCTTTCTTAATAAACTTACATTAAACACATCATGTATTAGATATCTTGGGGGAAGGCCCAAATGATACTCTACCATCCCTACTTTCTCAAGAATCAGGTATGGACCAAAAAACCATGGTGCTAGTTTCATGGAGTTACAGGTGGCCACTGACTTTTGATTATATGGTTGAAGTTTTAAGCATACATGATCCTCAACTTCGAATGATGTTTTCGTCGCTTCTGATATGCTTCGCATTTCATTCACCTCTGAACTCGAGCCAAATTCTTTTGTAACTCCTGAAGGTTCTCGTCTCTACTTCTCAAATATTCATCAACAGCTTGTACTCTGGAAGTTCCGAGAATGTATGTCAAGAGACTTAGGGGAGGTACTTATGCCATACATTGCCTCGAATGGGGATATCTTGGTTAAGGAATGCACCGATGTGTTGTTCTCCTGTGAAGCATCTTAGATATTATTCAAGCACTCGACTTACTACCTCCGTTTGCCTATTGGATTGGGGGTGGTAGCTAGAACTCATGCAGAGTTTAGTACCTTTTAGCTTAAACAATTTCTGCTAGAATGCAATGAGAAATACCTTATCTCGATCACTGACTATTGAAGAGGGAATTCCATGAAGACAAACGATGTTAGTTATGAAGGCTTTGGCAATAATGGCTATTGTGAAAGGATGCTTAAGGGGCAACTTCAAGAGTCTATCAACAACTACCATAACAATGGTGTGGCCCTCATAAGGTGGTAATCCTTCTGTAAAGTCCATCAACACCTCACTCAAAATCTGCTTAGGAATGGGCACAAGGCTGTAACATCCCAGCTGGTTTTATATAAACGTTCTTATACTATTGGCAAGTGCTAAACTCCCTTAAGTAACTTTTCAAGGTTTTTTGCATGTTAGAATAGTAGAAATCCCTCTTAATTCGAGAAAGTGTTTTGAGAAACCCGAAATGTCCTCATTTTATAGATGAATGGCCTTCAGTGATCAATCTCTGGACTAACTCCGATGTTGGATTCAGGAGTATCCTATTATCCTTAAACCACACTCCATCCCTTTGTCTTAACTGAGGATCTGCATTAGCCATCTTGATGTAGAACGAGACACCTTGTACTTCTTGTTGTAAATTGAACCATCAATCCGTAGAGAGGGTTGTAACTGTCATGAATTGGAATTTTGCCACCTGAGAGAGCACATCGACCCCTTGATTATCGGGTGCTCTCTTATACTCCACCTTGTAGTTATAACCAAGAAATTTAGGAAGTCAACGCACTTGGGCTAGTGTCGTGATCCTCAGTTTTAGGAGATCCTTTAGGCTCCTATGATCCGTTCTCAAAGTGAAAGGCTTCCTAAGCAAATATAGACGCAACTTCCTTACTGATTTTACTATGGCCAACATTTCCTTCTTGTAGGTCGAGAGTGTTAAATCAGATCCCTTAAGGTGCTCAATAAAGAAGGCAATGGGTCTTGTGTCATAAGTCAAGATGGCTCCGAGGCCTACCCTACTCGCATTGCACTAATTGATGAAGGGCTTCAAAAAATCAGGAATGCAGAGGATTGAAGGAGCTGTTAATGCATCTTTTAATTGCTTGAATGCCAATTCAGCGTCACTATTCCATTTAAACCCTTACCTTTGACAGTAGACAATGGATGAGTGTTGTTATATTGCCAAAATTCCTTATAAAATTTTGGTAATACCCTGATAAACCCAATAATCCTCTTAACTCATTTGGCAGAGGTAAGCGTTGGCCATTTCAGAACAGCTTCAATCTTAGCTGGTTTTACAGCCACTCCTTAGTCTGATATGATATAGCTTAAGTAATCGACTTTCCTGACTCCAAATTGGCATTTCAATTTCTTTGCAAATAAAATGTTGTCAGCCAATATTGCCAGCTTTTTCCTCAAATGTAGCAATTGGTCCTCTCATGAACTCGAGTATGCCATTATATCATCAAAGAATACATGGATGAATCTTCGGAGATGTGGTCAGAATAACTCGTTCATGATGCTCTGGAATGTTGTTGACGCATTAGTGAGACCGAACGGTATCATGAGGAACTTGTAGTGTCCTTCATGAGTACGGAAGGTCATCTTCTCAATGTCCTCTTCTTGCACACGCATCTGGTGATACCCTGCTTGAGGTCTAACTTTGAAAAAAACTTGGCTCCATGAAGCTCATCCTGAAGCTCATCTATAACATGTATTGGGTATTTGTCTTTGATTGTTATATGGTTTAGTGCTCAGTAATCTATGCAAAATCTCCATTCTCCACTGGCCTTCTTCACCAACAGAACTGAGGATGAAAACAGACTTCAGCTAGGCCTCACTAGACCTATTTGCAATAGCTCTGTAATCATATTCTCAATGGTATTCTTCTGGTAGTGTGGATATTAGTATAGGCGCGCACACACTGGTTGTGTGTTTGGTTGCAGGGGAATTTTATGGTCGTACCTCTTTTTGGGTGGTAACCCCTTTGGTTGCTCGAACACCTGTGAAAACTCATTCAGCAGTTGAGTAATTTTAGGGTGATAGGAATTTACCTTAAGTGATTGTTCTAGGGAGGTAATTTTGAGGAAGAATCATGTTCCTTGTAAGCTACCTAATTCTTTGTTGGACAAGGCTTCCAGTCCCTTAAATGCTTGGCCTCGTGGAGCGTGCAAGTTTTCCCTTCATTCTTGAAAGAAATGGTCAAGTTCTTGTAATATGTTTCCACTGGGCCTAACGTCTCCAGCTGTGTATCCTGAGGATAAGTTAGCAAGCACCAAGAGGTAAAATGTAGTAATTAGCTTTGATTTGAAGTCTTTGCATCGTAATTGATAGGTTTCGACACTGTCCTAGGCACTGTATCTTTTCCCTGTTGGCTACCACAACTTGGAGTTTTTGATTCTAAATCATTGGTAATTGATGTTTGTTAACCAGGGCCTGCTCTATAAAGTTGTGGGTACTTCCCCTATCAACGAAAATTATAACATCTATGTTTCTTAACTTGTCGAGAAGATGAATGGCTTGAGGATGTGTGTGGAATGATATTTCTGGCATTCCTTCTAGTTTCTGCTTGATTCTTGCTTCGATTCTTCCTGTTTTGATTCCTCGAAAGTTAGATCCTCTATCATAAAGAGTTTGGGCCTTTCACAACTATAAACACCTATTTTTGTCCAATTTCTTTTTATTATTTATTTTAGTTCATTTATTTTATTTTCATTATTTTATTATTTATCAATGTTAGGTTAAAAAGGAAAAATAAAAAAAGAGAACCCACCAACATTTCAACCCAAAACCCCCTTTGGCCTATTAAATCTGAAGCCCAACTCGGTCCATCACAAAATCCAACCCAATCTGGATCTAGCCTAACATCTACCTCTGGCCCATATCCAAGTTCCATGACCCATCAGCCCTTCAACCCTTCAACCCAATTAAATAACTCGGTTCCCCTCTGAAATCTGATTCCCCAATTCTGTATGTTCCCCTCACCCCGTGACTTCATTCATGCGTTTCTCTGCTCTTTCTGCAATGACCCACTCTCGGCACGCTATCTCCATCTCTCTGAAAACCCCATCCCTCTGCAAAATCCTTTTCTCCCACGCAACCTCCCATCTCTCCCTCACCTGCCATCAGATTAGCGACTTCCCCCCTGAATTATTCACTCTCCCGCGACTCTCTCTGCAATCCATCGCGACGCACCCACTCTCTGCCCGATATCCACCCAATATCTGAAATCCCTCTCTTACATGGCATCACTCTCTCACGGCAGTCATGAAGGTTGTTGCTACATGACTATAAATGGAACAAGTCGAGAAGATTAGGAGACAGCAGATTTAGCGAAAACTCTAGGAGGGGGGAGACGAGATCGAAAAACCGAGGGTAAGAGACTGCTTTCCGAGAACTGAAACAGAGAGAGGGTTCGTAAAAAAGGAAAAAGCAGAGAGCACCAGGCCGAAGCCGAGGGGACTGTCCAGAAGAGAGAGTGATAATGGTCATCTGAGTGAGTATTTCTGAATTTTAGGTGTTAAGTTTTTGGGGTTTTCGGAGAGGGTTGTTCGTTAAAGTTCTGATAATGATGTTGTTTATCCTATATGATTTGTAATGACTCTTGTGGGCTAAATGTGCTAGCATTCAATTTCATGGTTGCCAATGATCGTGTTCATATATTTTACCAGGGCAAACTTTTCCTGATGTTCTGAGTTGGCTATTTAATTTCCAGTTGTTTTCCGATAGAATGAAAGTTAGGTATTATAGTTTTGAATATCAGGATAGCATAGTCAGGGTTGAGTTTTGCTCATGTTTAAAAGAGGTAAATGCGGTGACCCAGGATTTTGGTTCATTACTGCTAAAGGTTGATTTGCTATTTGGTCTGTGGTGCCTTTTGCTCTGGTAAAATAATTCTTTGAAATATTACACCAATGTAGTCTGAATTATCTAAGATGTTATATAATACGTAGTCCAATAGGGTCCTGTCTTTAACCCATCTGGTTTGGTGAGGATATGCTATGTTAGTGTCTTCATGAAGCATGTTCTCTTGAGTCTTGTAGGGTCTTCATTAATCAGAATGCCTTCCCTTAATGGGTTGCTTGTGGTTAGGATAAATAGCTTCATTCGTTGATCAAGATGTATTTATAAGAGTTTGTTAGTGGTGGTTGGCTGTTTTCTTCCAATATTAATTCCCTGGGAGTCTAATCTCGGGATGATGTGTGCAAGGGATTGAGTTGCTAAGTGGTGTTGATGCTGCCTTTATTGTTTGAATGAGAATTCTATCAAGGTTACTAGATAGCTTGAGATAAAAGATTTTGGCCAAGGTGGAATGTAAGTGGAATTCACCTGGATGTGCATGCTGGAATAGAATTTCACATTGATCAGAATTGGCATTTTTCTCCTGTATTGTCATTTTAGGCTAGTTCTTGATTCAAATGGACATACTAACCTCATTGGTGCTAGAAGACTTGATTAAACCATTAAATAAATTTTTCCTATGTTATGAGCTTGGTTTTGAATCTCCTATATAATTTGTTTAGGCATGATGTTTAGGCTGAATATTATACTGCTAAATGATCCTGCTTAATGTATGGTGGATTGGTTACAGCATATTTACTTCCCATGGTAGGTTTAAGTCATGTTAACATAGGCTGATTGGTCTTTTAGGGCCTACATATTCTGGATGCATACTGATTGGTTCCTTTTTGATACAACTCTGTACATTTTGAAGGCACATTACGTTATTCCTTTCGATTCAATGCGTGACATTCTTTGGATGGCTTGGAATCATGTTTTTAAAACATGACATAGAAAGAAAATGAAGTATTTCTTCATACAAATCTTTGGCCAAAGCCTAAATTGAGAAAGATAATTAAAATTTCTTAACAAGGCTTCAAATGCCTCTTTTTTAATGGCTTCAAAGGCCTACTTCCCTCTTAAATGGGTTCAAGGCCCAATAATTCCAAAAATGGGTTTAAGGCCCCATAATTCCAAAAATGGGTTCAGGGCCCAAAATCTCAAAATTCACATTCCAACCCCTAATCCTTTAATAATTTCAGTTTTGACCATATACTCTTAATAATATCATTTTGACCCCTAATCTTTCAATAATTGCATTATAACCGTCATACCTTTAAAGAATTATAATTTGTTTTCCCAACATTTAGAAATCATATTTCTTGGTCCCATTGCTTTCAAGATTCACATTTTGGTCCCCATTATTTTTGGTAATTACATTTTGGCCCTTTCAATTTTACTAATTGCATTTTGACCCGTAACTTCTAGTAAATGACATTCCAGCCCCGTTTCTTTTATAAACCTCAATTTTATCATGCAACTTTAATAAATCTCGTTATTTTCCTC
>JASKGM010067688.1:0-16629 GCA_034509205.1 Ceratonia siliqua
CTATATATATTTATATTAATTTTTTATCCTAATTAACATATGAATTATTTACAAATTTTGTTTATCATACTACTGTACTTAATTGCTTAGAATATCTTAACTTATCTAAATCACACCATTTTTATTTAAAAAATTACGTTTCTACTACTGATTACATACAACGTTATCCAGTGATCTATTATTAATGTAGCAAATACTCAATTAATGTATATATATATTCGTTCCAATAATTTGGTTATAACTTATAAGCTCAACTTATTTATTATGTGATTTGATTCAAATGGTACGATATTGACTAATTAGGGACAATATATATATTGCACAATTATGACTTGCACAATTTTCATGAGTAATTTTTGTATTTTATTATTATTTTTTTAATTAAGTCCTTTTAGGCCTTAAAGTCTTGGAGGGTCAGGTTAAGACTTTCAAATAGAGGCACTACAAAAAAAGGGTCTAGCCCATTTTTTTTATAGTCCAAGGAGAACTAGGTCGAGCCGGCCCGTATTAATAGTGCTAATTATACCATATTATTTGTTTTCAAAGAAATTGTACTATATTATGTTATATTAAGGTAATAGAATATATATATATATATATATATATATAGTATTATATTATTTATGTAATATAAATTATATATATTTTTTAAATGAAATAATATTAATAATATATTGTGAAATTTAGATGAAACTCATTTAAAATATGCATTAACATATTTATTAAATATTATTCGAGTGATGTAATACAACATATGTTCTCCGTATTCAAATATTATAGCTGCACAATTATTTTCTTATTATTAATGTCATTTTATCAATTAATTAAGGTAACCACATCACTATCATTCAAAATTAAACACTCAAAACAAAGTAGCAGATGAAAGATTTTTGCTCTCTCACAAACTAAAGTAGAAAGTTGAGCAAACTCTGATTTCCTTAAACAATACCACTCAAAAACAAAGAAAACCAGATGAAATAGATAATGTTTAACAAATAAGGGCTCACAAGATGCTTGTTGCTTCTCTGATATTTTCGATACTTTCAAACACTTGAGTCTTCTGCTTTTAAGCTTGCTTGAAAAATAGCCGTTGAAGGTTTGGATCTCTTTTGCTGTTGACCCTTGATCTTCTGCTATAACTTCTCATACTTCTTTTGTTCTAGCTAGCACTGGGAATATTTGCCTTGATTTTATCTTTTCTCTTCACGCCATAATCATGCTCTCATACTAAGCTCTCTTCCCTTTCTTGTAGCGTTAAAAAAAGGGCTTTCTATCTTCGCGCCATTATGTTTTTACTTAAGCAAATTAGCCAGAGCAAGCAGCTATATTTTCTCCTCTTTTCTCGATTGTCTTTTTTGCTGCAGAATAGGTGTATCTTCTTCATAATCTCAGCTTTAATTTTTAGGAGGATTTCTTTCCTTTTGCTTTTCTTTTTCAGTTGTACTGTTCTTAATTTCTTTCCTTCCCGAGACAAGTTTCATTTTTATAGCTTCCTTTCTTTTATTTCACTAGTTGACTAGGCTTTTAATGACCTGGTGTAGGCTATCACATTACTTCTTTCCTTTTGTTTTTTCCTTCTTGGATATCTCACTTTGTGCATTTCCTCATATATCCTCCTTAGCTGCTATTTAAAGTAATGCTCTCGTCCAATTGAAATTATCAATAATATAATAAAAAATAAAATTTGTAACTATTTTTAAAATAAATCATCATGTTAGCTATAAAAAAATTATTTTTATCCTATTACACAACATTATTTTGATTATTTTCATTACTGAAAACGAATTTTTTGTTGTAACTGTATTAACTACTAAAATCAAAATGAGATGAATCAATTGATCAATCAAGTAATAAACCTTGAATTTATTTACTTTTACCAAGGTCCAACACAATTCATGTATAATTGATAAATTGTTCAAATTTGGATGATTAGAAGTATCAATAATAAAATACTGAAGTTGAGTTTTCAAAATCATCTTCTCTTGCTTAGTAAAATTATCAGGATAGTATTTTCTCACATAAGTGTAAATATTATCAATGTTGAAAACTTAATCAGCATAATTAGGAACTAAATGAAAGTAAGGTACGTTTGGTTTGCAGAAACATTTCCTATTTTTGTTTTTTGTTTTCATTTCTTGAAAATAATTTTTTTTCAAATTTTTAAATTTCAGAAAACATATTTGGTTTTTATTTCTATTTTTTGTTTATAAAAAATAAAAATTATAAAAATATGTTTAGTTTGTAATGCTAAGTCTTGTTTTTGATAAATGAAAACTAATTTTTCTATTATTTTTTTTCTTGTCACTAATTTTTTACTATTTACGAAATTGCCATTGAATTTTCATTGGTTTCAACTTAATTACAATATTGTCACCATATTTTTAAAATTCTTATTTTCAGCTTTCAAAATTTACAACAAAAAACACTGAAAATAACTTGTTGTTTTCAAATTTTCAAAAAATTTAGAAAACATTTTTAAGAAAATATTTCTTAAATTTTTAATTAAACGTATTTTCACTCTTATTTACTGTTTTCAATGAAAATGAAAACAGAAAATATCTAAATCAAACACATCCTAAGTGTCAAAAGCTCCAATGCTTTATCATTAAGCCTATTATTCAACTCAAGCAATTGCTTAAATATTGTAACTAGAAAGACTTTTATTTTGTAATAATGTTCAACTATGATATGATATTTTTAATAATGAGAGCACCCTTACCGTCTTATAAAAGAAGTGCTAAAATTAAGAATATCAATGTCATATAGGCCTCAGTGGAGTTTGATGGCACCAACCCAAACATAAGCTTTGATTTGACTCGCATATTTGCACCCAAATAAACAAAGGTAAAGAAATTGAGGTTCAATCAAACGACGGAGATTGTGTTGTAAAATACAGCTTTCATTGGCATAGAGAACCACCCTATGCACATTCATGGTTTGGATATCTACGTTGTGACTCAAGGGTTTGGGAATTTTAATGAGACTAGAGATTGGAGTAACGTTAATCTTGTTAACCCTCAAAAGCGTAACACAATTGCAGTGCTAATTGGAGGATGGGCAGTCATCAGATTTAAAGCAAAGAATCCATGTATGTTATGTAAAATATTAATTGATCTTGAATTTGACTTGATTATTAGGTTGACTTTAAGTTTTATTTTACATAACAATTTATGAGTTTGAAATCTGAATTCATTAAACATTAATAAAAAGATTGATTTTATTTTTTAATGCTGACATGGCAGTATTGACCCTTCTTTTATATGTCGTGCAGGTATATATGGTTAATGCACTGCCATATAGATGCTCAATTAATTGTTGTTGGAAATTTTGATTAGATTTTATGTCTATATGGAATGTGTGTCAAATTTATTTTCCAATTTATAATCTATTATAGTTTGTCTTTCAATGATTGGGAAAGATCAATTGGCTGATATATACCTTACGCCTACCATAACTCTAACTTTTCTAACAAATTAGGCTAATTACATGGCCAGAACTTAAACCCAAATTGTTAGCCAATAATAGGCCCATCTTTTGTTAAATGGTAGTTAGTCTTCTTGGTTTCTCCAATGTGGAACTTGCTCTAATGTTATTCTAGCTTTCCATTGTTGAGTTGCCTTGGGTTACGTATTACATTTTAGAGAAATTTGAGGCAAGTTCCATCTAAAAAATGATAATTGAGCAAATCTTTGATAGATATACAAGTTAGAAGTGAGTTTTAATAAATTTCACTTTTATATATATATATATACACATATTTGAAAGGAATTACTTTCAAATCTTATATTCTTTTTAGATATTAGAATATAAAATATTATGATACCTAAGAATTTTATATTTATGTAATTAAAAGTTATAAAACTAATATTTAAGAAAAAAATCTTAAACTAAAAATTACAAAATGTGAGATAAAAATATTGAGATTTTTTTTTTTTTTTACAAATTATCAAAATCTCTATCAACGAAGCATGTCTAATGATTTTAGTTAGTATCTTTCCTAAGGCTTTAAATGATTTTAAAGTTGAGAGTTTAAATTTCTATTCTTTCATTTAGCAAATAAATAATAATTATTAGTTTTAAATTTTTTTTATTTGACTATAGTCTTAAGTTTTCTCTAATCAAGTGGGTAAAATATTTTTTTAACACCGAGTAACTTATTAATAAAAGTTAGTTAAATAAATTACACCGAGTAAATATTGCGGGCTTTCATTGGACCCTATGTCTGTTCCCACTAAGGACGACCTGAAAGCCCACAATATTTGCAACTTGGGCTGCTTCGCTCTGCAGTACGCACATGGGAGTTTTTTTGTTAATCTTCTAATTTTATGGTAGATGACTTGGTTTTTACCATAATGGAAGTATAGATTATATTCATTTAGAGCTGGTAAAATTTGCTTAACTTGATGGGTTGGCTTAATTCAACCCAAAAAATAATAGGATAAGACTATCAAAACATTGACTCGAAAAACTTTGAACTTTTTTAACTCAACCCGATGTGACCGGATGGGCCAACCAAGAAATTAAATTAAAATTGAAAAGTTTATATTCTTTTTTCATTATTTTATCTTAATAATTTTGGTTAAACGCTCTATTATTTTCTGAATATGTCCATATATGAAAAATACTTAGTTGAATAAAGTTAATAGGAAATTATACTATCTCAGTTGAGGAGGTAGAACAGCTTGCTGCATATAACTCATACAATTCTATACAAGAAATCAAAAACATATAGAAACAACCAAGGAGACATTTGTAACTATAAATGAAGACCTCAACTTGTTTTGTATCAGAAACTTACTCATAATTATTGTGATTGCATTAAAAAATATATTAAACTAAGAGCCAAAAGTCATGAAAGAAAATAATAAAAGGCAGCATGAATTTATAAGGATTTTTAATAAAATTCAAGTTTGGTTAAATCAAAATGATCATTCAGGCAGAGTCAAAGATGTTTAAGATTATAAATTGAAACTTATCTATCTAATCTGTCTTTTCAGTTGAGATTCTGCATTTATTTTCCATATCACCTAAATATGTTTCAATTTATTTTCCATGTGCAACATTAGTGAAACTCATTGATGGACTCCATAGAAAAAAGTTTTTTTTAACAAATATTGCTTTTTTTTTTCATTCTTTTTCTTTCACAATTGTTATAATTTAATAGGAAAAGAAATTTTAACAACATTATTTTTTAAAAGTATTCTTTTAACCAATTAAAAAGTTACAATTTAATATATAAAACAGTAAGACTATATATATATGTATATATTTTTTATTTACTTATTATTTATTATTTTAGTATTTTTAGTATAAAAATAAATATTTTAATTATATTTTAAAAATTATTAATAATTATAGTTAAGACTGGACTGGCCCGATGGCTCAGGCTAGGTTGACAATATGCCAGCCCGAACCGGCCTAATTATAGCATTGGCCCGATTGGGCTTAGTCGAGTTAGCCCAATTGCCAAGCCTAATTCATCTCAATTAAGTCATATTATTTGTCTCAATTTCTAAGAATAAGATGAGGTTGATGTCCTTGACTTTTGTTTTTATTAAATACAGATGTGAATTAGGGTAAGTTTAACCAATCTTAAGACTAAATAAAATTGGATTAAAAAGCCCTTTTTTAATAATAACCATCAAAATACAAATTTGCTATCCTTTAAGGACGGGGTTGGTTTTAAAGACTAGCCCTAACTTCTACAAAAAAAGTGTAATCAATATTAAAAAAATACGATGAAATTGTGTTTGTTTAACTTTTTTTTATTCATTTGGCTTCAATCAGGGTTGAACTCATAACTTTCAATCTTGGAAATGACTTCAATATCATTAATGCTTATTTAACATTAATATATACGTTTGTGATAAAAAAGAAACAACTTAATTTAATAATAAAGGATTTCGCCTAACCCATTAATTATTAGTTATTTTTTAATTATTATTTGACTTTTAACATAATGGAGTTTCTAACTACTCATGAGTAGGTTTTTTATTTTTATTTTAAGAAATACTTTAAAAGAAAAAATTAAAAAAAATTCTATAACACAAATATTTAAAAATAAATCAAAAAACATAATAAAAAAATAAAAAGAATTCAATAGAATTTTTTAAAATTATTTTTTAAAATAAAAATTATAAAAATCAAAAGCCTACTTATGAGTATGAATACTCACGAGTATGATAGCAAATACCTTAAATTTATTTTTGTGAAAACAACAGGGGGGAAACAAGAATGATTATAAGAAGGTAAAAGGGAGAAAATTGAGGATTGACTTAATTGAGCATTTTGCCGTGTTGAATACAAAACCCCTATCTCACTGGCATATCAATGAATCCCATAACAAATCAAAGACTAAGCCTATAAATTCTTTACTAGTTGACAGAATAGGAGCAACCCACCACAATTTGTGGCAATGAGTATGGAGATCTGCTAATCTATTCTGCATCTGTAAATCTACAATTTTAGTAAATCTATATTGTTGTTGACTTTTCTCACTAATGTTCACATAAGATCACTCTTCTCACTAGATATGTTTCTTATTTTTGTAAATCAGACCAATTAAAATAAATACATAAATGTTAGAGATGAACATATTTTTTATAGACATATCTATCTTAGAATTTCTCCTATTATTCCTTCTCTAATTAGTTAATGATCAATTAATATAAGGACACTTCTTCTTATCATAATTAAGTATCAGAAGGCTTAACCTCAATGATTTTATTCTCACCATTCTCCTTCCTTAATTCCTCCTAACAATATCGTAATTCTTAAGAGTGAAAAAATAGAGTAAATTATTGTATACTTTTGAAGATATTATATTTCAAAACAATGTCTTATGATATTTTATTTTCTTATCTAGTGTTATTATGAGACATTAAATCTCATGTTTTGAAATTATTTGTAACACAAAAAAAAAAAATCTCATGAGATATCACTATAAAATATAATATTTTTAGAAGTACCTAAATAGAATACTCATAAAGAAAAACCCTAGCTAACTGCCCTCAACTTAGAGAAATAAAAACTTTTTTTGACATTTTTTTTGAAATTGATTCATCATCAAAATAGAACCAGCTTTTAAATGTTAAAATTTCATTTATATGCAAAAATTGTATATAATTAATATGATATGCTTAAAAACAACTATTGAGATCCGTAATAAATGGCAAGTTTAGAGGCTTGATTGCTTGAAATAACTAACTATTTACTCCATCCATTTCAAATTATCTGTCATTTTATGATTTTTATTTTATTTCAAATTATCTGTCATTTTACATTACCAATGAAGTATTAATTGTAATTTTTTTCACGTTACCATTATTTATTGTTATCTTCAATAGAGTAGTAACAAGAGTGTAAATTAACTTTAATAAGGGTAAGTTAGTTAAGTATAACTATTTTTTACTATAATTAAAACTATTTAATAACTTCTTTAATTTTTGTGTCATTACCTTAAACGACAGATAATTGGAAATGGATAGAGTATATATCATATCATATCACCAGTAATAAAAGTTATAATAACCTTAAATTTTCAAATTTTTTAAAGTAATTTGAAGTGTCAAATTATTCGTATCATTATTTTAGTTACAAACTAATGAAGAACCTGCGTAACGCACTGCTGTATTAATTAATAATTGAGATTAAAAAAATAACAAAATAAGATAGTAATAAATCATTTGAATATTATTTAAACATAACATATATATGTACCTAATTTAATTTATAGAAGTGAAGAAAATTTCAATGAAAATTTTCAATAATTCACCTTGCACTCATTCATCAATCTTGAAAAGTGTAGAAATTTACTTAACTATGTTGATTTCGTAAGTATGAAATTTTAAATTTTAAATTATATTTTAAATTTCAAATATCAGCTATCTAATTTTTCATTGAAAATGCAAAAGACAAATATATCATTAACTATTAATTATTTTGTCCAAATAGTTTGGTTGCTTAACGTCAATGATACTTTGATTCTAAAGTAAAATGTTCCCACAAAGTTGACAATAGATTGACATTTGTCACTCCATTAATTTCATTTATATTTAATTAAAATAATCATCTTATAATTTTTACAAAATTATGAACTTAATTACCAATAATAGTTATTAGTTTTTCTATAAAACTCCTTTTAAAAATTCATTTATTATTGTTATATTGTATGTCTTCTTTTAACAAATAAAAAGTTAATAGAATCATAAATACATTTAATATAATCTCCTATTTACTCCATGATTGAGTAACATTTAATAATTTTTCTAAAAAATTGATTTACCATATTTCTCTTTATATTAATAAAAAGTCAAATTTATTGGAATAAAATTTGAATTCAAATTTATATGTACAAAACTCTCCATATATAGAGTTATTTGCTTCAACTTCACATAAGTTTTTTTTATACTCCTTTACCGATGGTTTTTTTTGTCTGTGTTCTTTTCTTCCACTATGTGCTCTTAGGTCACAACCTTTATCAGTTGAGGATAGTTCCTAGTAAATAATACTTCTATTAATGAGTAGAGTTCCTAGCAGAAGATTGAGTTTGAATTGAATAATTTATTCCTTCGAATGAGTAAAATTCAGGAAGGAAATGATTAGCTGAATGTTCCCTTCGGTGAGTATAGTTCCCGGAGGTGAGGATCGGGTCGTCCACTCCAGTTAAGTTTACCTTCTGGATGGAAAGACAGATTTCTCAATTTGGATTCTTCCATTTGATTAATTATGGATCCTAGTAATTTGTGAAACTCCAATGAAGTATTTCTAAATTTAAATATTCTTTTGTGATAATATTATAAAATATTATTATCTTATTGTTGAATATATAAATCATTTTATTTCCCAAATGTAAGGTGCATTACCTGTATATTATTATACTATGATTATTTCTTATGCATTGGAATGGTGTTTTAACATGATGAGGTAATGCACTTTACACCTGGGAGGTTATGCATCCCTTGGTAAGTAGTTATTCCATTCATTGAGTCGGTGTGACTTACTCCTTAAGTTTCTAATAGTTTTCAGATGAAGTCACTGATGAATTCCCTTCAGCTCCTGCTGCACCCTTTGAGTTAGCAGATTGAATTGGTAGGCATTACTCTGAGTAGTAGTGGAGTATACTTGTAACAATTGTGGACAAAATGTTGGATAGGTTGTTTTGCATTTTCAATAAGGGTCGTGGTCTATAATAATAATAATTACATAATTTATGTGTAGTTAGTAGATACAGTCCATGTTGGACCCATTTATGATTTTGATTTCTGTTTAGGCCATAGAGACCATTTGAATTATGGTGGGTCTGTCCACCTTGTTGTTTGAACATATTGTATCTTGGAATAGTCCATATTTTAGGGAAAGATCTACCGAAAATTTTATTAAAATTTTGACTTAGAATTTTTATATTAATGTACGATTAGTTTTTATTATTAAATTCATAGTTGAGTTTTAATGATATTAATTGTGTGAGTATTTTAGGCTGGTAGGTTATTACCTAAAGGGTAATTTACCTACGCCAGTCATGTGCCATAAAGTGAGGCGTGACAATTTAAATACAAATTGATTATTACAAGCATCATATTGTTCTAGGTGATGCATGCTACATAATTTGTTCTAGGTTTTACATATTGTTTTATGTATGATAACTAGCTTCCTCTTTTATTTGAAGTCCTCCTTCTCTAACTCTTTCTCATTTAAGCCTTGAAATTTTATTATGCTCCAAAACTGCATGATGCTATATTCTGTATATTTTGTATTCTCTTCTTATTTCCACACGTTTCTTCTTTAATTAACATATATATTTGTTAATTATTTAGATGTGTTTTGTGAAAAATGACCTCACGAATCGATGATATATCTGATATAAGTCCTTTTAAATCATCTTGAAAAATCAAAGCAAATGTTCTTCGACCGTGGATTATGACATGTTATGGTGATCACATAGATTTTAGTTCTATGGATATGGTTTTACAAGACCAAAAGGTTGACTCCTATCTTTTGTTACATTTTTTTTTAAATTACTTAATGATTGTAAAACAGCAATATGATTATGCTTGTTTGTGTTATTATATATTGTTTTGATCTTTATAATTTTTTAGTTGTTTGTGTTATGTTTGAACATGTCAGGATGGTAGGATTCATGATTCTGTTAAAAGGGTATTTGTTCAGAGATTCATAAATGTTGTGAAAGAAGGAAGAGAATACATCGTAAGTAATTTGGAGGTTGGCCAAAGTAGTTGCGAGTATTGTTGTACCAACCATACATACAAGATAAACTTACTGTCTTCAATTGTGGTGCTTGAGTGTGATGATAAGAGTATAATCGAATGTTATAGACTCTGTATTATTCTATATAATGACATATTAAACAATGTAGCTAACCCCAAGATTTTAGTAGGTATGAATTAAGAAGTGTTATTAAATTTAAATGTTTCATTGCTTCTGAATTTATACACTGCAATAATAATAAGAGTTTGACATGTTTTATGAATTTACAGATGTTATGGTAAAAGTATGCCAAATGGAGCATAGCAATGAGGACTGTAAAGACGAAGTTAAGCGAAAGAAGATGGTATTACTGCTAGGGAACCTCGAGTAAGATGCAAACCACGATCAAAGTTCATAAATTAAATCTCAATATAAGTTTTAATTACATGCAACTAAATTATGTTACAAAATTTTATATTGGTTATATTCTCTTTGGGGTGCATATGCAAGAAGCATCCACAAAGATATCTCAACTCAACGAGAGACCAGTTATTTTTGTTGCATAATGGTACAAAATAAAGAAATATGCAGGTTTTTTAATTCAATAATTGTTTTATCTTGACTTCTATATGTAAATTGTTGTATCATATATCTATATTTTGCACAAGGACGGACCTAGACTATTTTTAGTGGGGGCTCAGAACTAAAGAGAAAATAAAATTATACACATTAATACTTATTTTGTATTTTTTACTTTTGAATTTTTTATTATTTAATTTTTATTATTTTGTAGTCTTATTATATTATAAGTTAAAAGAATTTGTTTGTTATGAAAGAGAGTGAAAGGTTTTAGTTAAAGACTTAAACTCTTCTTTAAAAATAATTTTTTTAATTAAAAGAGACTAAATTATAATATTTTTACATTTAAATAATATATTATATTTATTTTTAAAAAAATACATTTGGGGGCTACAAACCCCCGCCACAACAACGGACCACCCATCAGTACATGTTTTTGTTAAATGAATGTCGATCATTTTCTTCAATCAACATGTATTGAGTTTGTGTACCTATTATACATTAAATTATATTTATTTTATTTGTGTACGAATTATGTCAAATACTCTATCCCGTTTCATGATTTTTATGCTTATTCTGATTTTACATTTATTGAATCATTGTTGAAAAATGGTTCGATATGGTAGAAAATATTCTTTAGCCCCATGAGATGTAAGTAACAACATGTATGCTATAAGAATTTATGTTAATTCAGCCAAATCATAAATAAATGTTCATTTTTTTCACTTTTAATTTTTCATGCTTTATCTTTAGTAATTCTTTTCATTATTATTCAGTTATTGAAATAACCAGTATTTGCCTAAAGTTTTTGCAATAAAGTTTTGGAACATATATGTAATAAAGTTTTGAATTTTGTATGATTACATATATGTAGTAAATAATAAATTGCCTAAAGACTTTTTAAAAAAATATATCTTTTAATTGAATCAATAATATAAAAGTTATGAATTACTAATTATATTTCAAATACCATAATTATATTATTATATTGCTCTATTTATATAATTTTTTGATCAAAACTTTCAAGTAATTCAATTACTGTTATTTACATATATAAAAGATTATGAAAAAATAATTTTACAAATAAATTGATTATTATTTTATCTTTTTATTTTTTTTTATGCTAATTGTTATTGTCAATTGGTATAGGGTTCTCTACTAGTGAAAAAATTAAATTAAAGCAAAATTAATTTTTAAGAGAGTAAATTAAGATACTTTATTTAACTCAGGTTAGAATTTAAATTTACAAATTTCAATCTTAAAAATAACTCTAATATTACTTAATTACAACTACTCACTTCAATTTTAAAGACTACACTGTGCAATCACAGCAAAATTTGAAAAGGAAGCATAATATTAGTTGACCAATTAGTCAAAAAAGTTAATTGAAAATTCTAGCGTACGCGTAAACCTACATAATTAACAACCTGGATAGGATATTAGCTATCTATAAAACGTGTTGAATTCAAGTAATATTTTAAAGCAAAAGCAAAACAGGAAACCTATATATGAACTTTTCCACAAAATGGATAATTACAACCAACCTTAGATTGTAGAAAAAATTGGTCTAATTACAAGACTAATTTTCCCCTACTAGACTTCTATGTTAAGAGTTATCCAAAAAGTTTTACACATATATTATACTATATTATTTAATTTGTATAATATATTTAATAAATATAAGTTATATTTTTTTAATAAAATAAAATAAAAAATATATTATGAAATTCAGATAAAATTCGTGTCACTTCATTTAAAATATGTACATAATTAATATTTATTAAGTATTATACGAATAATATGATACAATAAGTATGTGTGTAAAAAATTCTTAGTGTTCAAATCTCATGGCTACACCATTATTTTCTTATTATTAATGTCATTATTAATTCATGTAACCCACACAATTATCATTCAAATAAAGTTGATAAATATGAAGAAGGAAGTTGATAGTCAAGTTTTATTTATTGATTTAGTAATGATCTTGTCTCTAATTAGTCACCTATATGATTATAAAAATATTTTTAAGCAACGTCATTAATCCCTATTATTTACGGCACAAATCAAAAGTTTGTTTCACATGCTTTACTAAAAGCAATAATAAGATTATCCTTGTTTTTTAAATATTATTGTCAAATTATGTTGAAGCCCAATAAATACACATAAATGCATATATCCCGAAAAACCGTTATGCCTAAGTTTAATTTGATTAGAAAAAAAAAAGGAGGTGGTAAGGATTGTATTATCCAATTCATAAACACTTAATTAATTAAAATATTTTTGATACTATACCGAATATTATTTTCTCAAAATTTTAAAAGGTTTAAGAATAATTATATTAATGGGGTGTTTTTCTTCCCCTCTCATTCTTTCATTACTGAGAGGACACTTCTTTTTTACATGTAAGTTCATCTTTTGATATTGCAGTTCCCCGCTCCCTCTTTTCTTTTATTGTTATCTTTTATATAATAAATTCTTTTAAATTTGTCATTTAAGTAAAATGTAATGACAAATTTTTAATCTTTTTTTGGATAAATTTAAAAGATTTTTTATTTTGATTTGCTTTTTTTAGATCAAAAAGTGTTTTAATCCCACAATTAGAATATGTTTTTTTATTTAATCAAGCTATTTCTAGTCATTTTTTCTTATGATCTAATAATTTTATATTATTATACAAATTGTAATACACTTAACGGGCAAACATTATTGTCTTGTTGCAACACTGATAATGAAGGCGAAAATTTTTTATCATAAGAATGCAATTCAGGATATTAGTAGAGCTTGTAATAGCTCTTTAGTTAAATGATAAATTATTATGTTTATTGGTTATTATTAGATATGAGGCTTTCATAATTATTATAAATACTGTAGTGCTTTATTTTTGAATAATTTTTATATTTAATAAAAAAGAATAATTATATTAATATTTTTAAATGTAAGTCATTTACATCATAAATAAGATATTTATTAAAGAAATTCTGTGTTATGACCCTTAAATTTTGCAAAACAACTAGATCAATCATTAATTATTATTATTATTTTTCACAGTTTTTGTGGAGTGCAAGTTCGTTTAATCTTGCTTGTAAAATTCTTATGCTGTTTCTTATATTATCCTGAAGGTGGAAAATTGACTTAGGGTTTGGAATATAATTATAATATTACATCATGTGAACTAAAACAAAAAGTCACGACCCCCTACATATTCCTTAGTTAGTAAGGACTTTTGGGATTGTATTTATATAATTGGTATGAGTTTCAAGTTTGAATAATCTTCAAAATTCAAAGAGATCCTTCAGGTCATCAGCCGACTATTGCGTTTAATTATTCGAGAACAGAAAATTTAAGAGAGGGAGACAAAAAAACTTCCTTTTTTTCTAAAAATGACTTTTCAGTCTTTAAATTTACAAGTCAACTTAGTTTAATCTTTACATTTTTATTAGTGTATCAATTAATTCTTTAGTATTTAAAGTCATTTTATCAACTTTGCCACCATAATATACAAAGAAAAGGAGAAATCACACGCCATGTGATTTAAATATTTGGAAATAAGTAGTAGAAATTTAAAGATTAAAACTAAATTTGCTTATAAATTTAATGACCAAAAAGTTAATTTAAGCCTTTAACAAATTTTTTTATTTTTTATTCAATTACTATTTTGGTCTTTGAAATATTTTTAAATTCTCAAACTAAATAGGTCCTTAAAATTTTTTTTTTATTTAATAAAATTATCTTGTCATTAAGTTACATCAGTAATCATATGTATATTGTGTTAAGTTTCATCAGGATATTCGTTAACAACATGACAATTTTACTAATAAAATACAATAAAATACACATTGAATGACCAAAATAAGAAAAAAAATATTTTAATGACTAAATTAAGAATTTTAAAAAAACTTGAGTATTTTTTTTTTTGTTTAACCAATGTGAAAAGGCAATCTTAAATGACAGAATAATCTTTTTTTTTTGTTGCAAGAGAAAAACAAGCAATTGCATTTTTTTTAAGACATAATCAAATGTAAAAATTATTTTTTTGGACAAAAAAATTCCACTTCAATAAAATAAAATTATAAATATTATCTTAAAAATTATTAAAAACTCTTTTGGAAAATTCTGGTTAAAATAAACTAAACTGTTTTTTTATTGCAAGTCTTTTAAAAAATTAAAATGAACATTTTTTGTCACAGGACCGAATAGGCCCTGAAACATCTCAGTTTCAACTTTCAGATTTCAAGTTTCAAGTCAACCCTAAGAATTTGTCAAACTATTAATTTTTTGCGACTAATTAATTAACTTAATTGGGGGAGAGAGGATTAATTTATATAATCATGCACTTTCACTAACATTAAAAAATAAAGAAAGATTAAAACAATGTGAAATTTAAATAAAATATATATTTATATGAAATAAATATTATAATAATTAGAAGAGGGTGATTATCGTATCAAAATGTAACACTCCAAATAGTCACATCAAGGGGTGGTGACACTTAAAATGTCTTCTAGTAGATAAATTCAATTAAATGAAACCCTAATTAAAGAAAAACTTATTTTGAAACATCCTAAAAATATTCTTCACATGAGTATTGAATATATATATATATATATATATATATAAAATAAACAAATAACATTAAAAGTTATTGCAATATTTTATGACTGCGTAGTGGGAATGATATATACTAACTTTGCTGTTACGATGCATGCATTTGGATATGAATCTTCTCATGCAAACAAATAATTAACATGATATTATTATATTATGAAAAAAAAGATATAATATATGAAACCATAAGTTATTTAGTATATCATGTTTTTTTTTAATAATTTATGGACTCATGCATATTAATTTTATCTCTTTCTTTCTTAATATGATAATATCATATAAATTAATTACTTATATAAAGAGATCCAAATCCGATACACCTCCACATGCTAATGAAGTTGCACAACTCGCTTTGTCTTTGGTGGGTCATCTCTGTGATATGGATTTCAAATTTATGAAATAGGTAAAAAATGTCAACGTTTGCCTAACGAGAAGACGAGGCTATAGAATAAGTCCAAAACGATTTCTTCTGTTTCTAGATGGAGTTTTACTTTGGGAAGGAATATATATAGTGTTTCCTTAAGAAACACACTTTTGATTGATTCCAAGCTTATTATCATGTCTCATGCAAAACAGCTAATTAACTAATTAATGATGATCTGCAATATATTTTCTTGTATGAATCCATTATTAATTATTAGATTATACATTAAAACAGTGGGATATTCCCCTCAATCTATTAACTATATCATATTACAATTCAACTGTATATTGTGGTTAGTCAAATAATTACACTCTTTTCCAATTAACTGTTAAATTTAATAATTAATAATTAATTTTACTCAGCATGTGCTAATTATATGAGGGGGGGAAAACCCTAACATTAGGAAAGAAAATAAAAAATTCATTATGTAATTTAACTTAAATATATCCTAAACATGACATTATTAATGAAGGATATTTGGGTGATCTATATATATGTAATTAAGTATGTTAATTTAATTTCTTGTCCCCTCTTAAATTTTTTATCACATGACATAAAATTGTTAGATCAATTTAACACTCAATTGAACAGTGAGTGTAATTTCACTAAATTATAATAATTTTAAGTGTATAATGTCCTCAAATTAATAAATTAAGGACAAGATTATTACATGAAAAAAAATATTGCGAAAATTGCATATTTCCCTTAAAGAATATTCAATTATTCATCATCATTTAACCTGTTAAAAGTGATACTTTTATCATTTCCAGTATTATTAGGAGGCTTACGAACCTAACTAAAGTTAAATAAACTAA
>JASKGM010067710.1:2550-15164 GCA_034509205.1 Ceratonia siliqua
AAAGGGAAGTAAGAAGCTTTCTAGGAAGGCTCAACTACATCGCCAGATTTATTACAAACTTAACACGGACTTATGAACCAATGTTCAAGTTTTTTAGGAAGCACAATCCTAGTGAATGAGATGAAAATTATCAGGAAGCGTTTGGGGAAGTGAAGTCTTATTTGTAGAATCCTTTTGTTTTAGTTCTGCCCACGCATGGTAGGCTTATATTATTATACCTTTTGATTTTGCCTTCTTCCATGGGAGAAATGCTTGCGCAGCATAAAGAAGTAAGTAGGAAGGAAAAGGCAATATACTATTTGAGCAAAAAGTTCAATGAGTGGGAAAGTCGTTATTCGTCAATTGAGTAAACTTATTGTGCTCTGGCTTGGACCACCAAATGACTTCATCAGTACATAGCCTACTATACTATGTTACTCATCTTCAGGATGAATCCTATAAGATATATATTCGAAAGGTCTCATTTGTTGGGCAGCGTAAATAAATGGCAGGAAATTTTGTCGGGTTATGACATTAAGTATGATACCTTGAAGGCCATTAAAGGAAGTGCTATCGCAAATCAGTTGGCTGAAAGTTCGATAGACGGGCACTAATTGGTAGATTTTGAATTTCTCGATGAAGATATATTGAATGTAGAGGAGACCGGGTTTGAAGAAAGCTGGAAAATGCACTTTGATAGGATTGTGAATGTGAACAGAAGTGGGTTAGAGGCCGTTATTATTTCTCCTAAGGGATCCCGATTCCCAATTTCCATAAAATTAGACTTCGACTATACAAACAAAATAACAGAATACGAAGCCTGCATTAATGAATTGCAAGAAGCGATAGCAATGAACATCAAGAAACTAGAAGTCTGTGAGGACTCAGCCTTGATCATCTATTAGGTGAAAGGTGAATGGTAAAATCAAGATCCAAAGTTGATACCATACCAAAAATACCTATCATCATTGACTAAGGAGTTTGAAGAAATCTCTTTCTCACACTTGAACAAAAACAAAAATCAATTTGCCGATGTACTTGCAACTTTAGTAGTTATTTCCTAATTGGACTAATAAAGTAGGGTTTTTCCCTGTCAATGTTGAATTTAGGGATAAGCCGGCATGCTATTTGAACATTAAGCAAAGTAATGAACAATCATGGTATAAAGTCATTAAGCGATATATCCAATCCTGACAATATCCTGATGGAATAGAAGAAAATGACAAGAAAACCATTAGGGGATTGTCAATGAGTTTCTTTTTAAACGGAGAAGTACCGTATAAAAGAGGGTATGATGGAACTTTGCTTCATTGTGTTGAAAATAAAGAAGCGCAGTCTATTATGACAAAGGTACATGAAGGTATATGTGCAAGTCATGCCAATGGGTAAATGATGTCTCGAAAAATTCTCATATGTGGCTACTACTGGTCATCAATGGAGAAAGACTATATCAGCTATTGTCAAAAGTGTCATAAATGCTAAATTTATGCTAATCACATTAATGCCTTGCCATTCCCTCTGCATAACATGACAACCCCATGACCATTTTCAAAGTGAGGTTTAGATGTGATTGGGCCTATTAATCCCAAAGCTTCTAACGGTCACCATTTCATACTTATCGCTATCGACTACTTCACAAAGTGGGTAGAAGCAGTCTCATATGCTAGTATCACACAGAGTGTTTGCTAAATTTTTTAGGCTTAACATCATTTGTCGATATGGACTACCAGCAAGAATAATCACCAATAATGCAGCAAACCTCAATAGGTCAAAAGTCTAAAAATTATGTAAGCAATTCAAAATTAAACACCACAACTCAGCATCATACAGGCCTCAAATGAATGGAGTAGTTGAAGCGGCAAATAAAAACATCAAAAAGATACTAGGAAAGATAGTGGTAACTTACAAAGATTGGTAGGGAAAGGTTTTATACACACTCTACGCATATCAGACATATGTGAGATCATCGACTGGGGCAACTCTATATTTCCTAGTTTATGGTATGGAGGCAGTGACGCCTATTGAAGTGGAAATCTCTTCTCTTAAGGTACTCATGGAAGCACAGTTAGAAGATGCTAAATAAGTCAAGGTCCACTATGAACAGTTAAATATGATAGAGGAAAAAAGCCTCACCGCTATCTGTCATGGTTAACTTTAGCAAAAAATGATAGCACGAGCGTTCAACAAGAAGGTCAGACCAAGAGAATTTCAAGTTAAGGACTTGGTAATTCAAAAAATATTACCCAATTTGGAGGATGCTAGAGGAAAGTAGGCACCTGTGTATGATGGGCTATACATTGTCAAGCAAGCGTTTATTGTTGGAGCATTAATTATCACCAATATGGATTGACAAGAGCTGGCAAGGCCAGTTAACTCAGATGCAATGAAACAATATTATGCCTAAAAAAAAGTTAAGTCAAAAATCAGAACAGGTTACTTAGGCAAAAAGCAGGGCAATGATTCTAGAGCACAACGATTAGAAAAAGTGAGAAAAGCTCAAAGAAGAAATGAAGCCTAGATATTAGAATTCGAGGGGAGAAGAAAGTTTCGAGGCTTAACATTGACAACATGGTTTGTCTTCTAATGAGTGGTACGATACATATGTTCATAGTGATATAAGAATCAATGTCTAAGGACACCGAAGACTTAAAACTAGGGCAAAATTTTATTGTCATTCATTCTGTCGGTTTCTTCCTTACAAAATTCCAATGCTGTATTTGATAATATCCTTGGAGGTGAATCTTAATTACCTTAGTCTTAGTCTAGACTTTTATCATTGGGGTAGGGACTTTGTTGTCCATATCACATCTGTATATCTGTCTTGATAATTGAAGTTTATCCATTCAATAGATTCCAGTCTGTATTTCATTCCATGGATAAAGCTTGAGTGGACTAACATAAAGTCTCAATTAAATATTATTTCACAATGCTCTAGTGCTGTTTAGTAAGCATCACAGGGGTTAATGAGGCAGCTGTCCCAATAATGCCGAGCTAACGATATGTTGTTTAAAGAAGGGAATCCAAGGCTGTTTGGGGGAGAAGAAGCATGGTAATAAGCCATTATGTCATTAGCAAAAGACAGTCAGATTACCAGATGATTCGGTAACATACTTGCAGAAGGGAAGATAAAAGGTCAATGGGTGGAAGAAGGCTTTGACTGGCTCTTTTTTGGTACAAAAGGAAATAATAATAAATAATAATAATAAATTTTGACATCGAGGTTTGTCCCGTTTTTGTTTCAAAAATACCCGGCATTAGGTTTTATTCCCTTGCCTTATTCCAATTCTCATATACCCGAGTTTTATTCCTTGGCTTGATTCTTAATCTTTATATAAAGGGTTTTATCCCCTTGCCTAGTTTTTAAATTTCAAAATTCACTGCGTATGCTAATTCTTCCGTACTAGTTTCCGAATTATTTAGTATAATGAAAGTATTCCATACTAAATGCTCAAATTTTACTATGTATGCCAATTTTTTCGTATATGTTTCTAGGTTATTTAGTGTGACAAGTTATTCCATACTAAATTTCCAAAATTTCAATGTGTACATCAATCTTTCCATACCAATTTCCATGTTACTCAGTGTGACGAGTTATTTCATGCTAAATTTATAAAATTTCACAGTGTATGTCAATTCTTCCGTACCAGTTTCTAGGTTATTCAGTGTGATGAGTTATTCCATGCTAAATTTCCAAAATTTCACTGTGTACGTCAAATCTTTCATACCAGTTTCCAAGTTATTTAGTATAGTCATTCCGTACTAAATTCCAAAGTTTCATTGTGTACGTCAAATCTTCTGTACCAGTTTCCAGGTTGTTTAGTGTGATAAGTTATTCCACACTAAGTTCCCAATTCTCTTGGTTCGCCATTCCCCACGACATCAGGTGAGATGTCCATTGCTATTTTAATGTGTTCCTGGACAAAATTTATGTTTTTGTCTTTACTTATTCTTTATAGGTAAATTTAAAACATTGCTGATATTTCATCTTTCCCCCTCAAGAACCAAGTAAAGAGAGGTAACTGTAAACACCTGATTTTGTCTAGGTCCTTTTAAAAACAAATTTCAAAAAAAAAGAAGAAATAATAATAATAATAATAATAATAATAAAAGTAAAAAAGTAAAAAAAAAAAGATGTTGAAAAGGGAATAATAATAATAATAATAATGAAAGAAAAAAAAAGAAAAGGAAACAAAATCAAAAAGAAAAAATCTCCCTTTAGGGTTTTTCTGGAAGCCTAATTCAGTAGCCCACCTTTTTTTTTTTTAGACCAATAGCGCCAATGACCAAAGCCTATTGGTAAGACCATTTCCTCATCCCAAATGAACCAAACGGGTCCACTCATTTACCCACCCTGGATCCATAACCTATCTCATACTTAATATCTCACTTAGTTTCATTTGGTGTCCTAGCCACAAGTCACTCCATTTCCCCCCACGCCTTTATACCACTTCTCTGCCATAGCTCATTTCTTCTGTACCCCTAATCTCTGAGTTCCTATGCCACTACTTTGTTTTACGGTGCCTACCCTCTGTTTGCCGATGTTGTTCCCTTCATCTGTCTGCTCCAGCCCACAATTCTAAAGGCTATGCACTACCTCCAGCTATGGGTGAGTGATTCACGTGATTTGGTTTCCTTTAGCATCTATAAAGCAAGCAATAACAAACAGAGGCTAGAGGGGAGTGAAACAGAGAGAAGTCAAGAGTTAGAAATCAAGAACTGGAAAACAGACGAAACCAAGAGGATCACTAGGTTTTACTAGACCGAAGAATAAACCCGAGAAGGAAGGTCGATCTGCAAGGCGAAACCAAGAGAAATAGGGAATTTTTGAGGATTTTTAGAGAGTTCTTTTGTGAAGAGGAAAATTTCTTTACTGGTTTGTGACATTCTTTAGTCAAGTCTATCAAGATGCTTTGAGCCTAGTTGCTTGCGCATTTCTTTTGATCTTAATTCTATCCCTTTGCTACTTGGCTTGGATTATGATTTCTATTGTGTTAGTCATCATTTTCAACTTTGATTGTGACTCTCATTCTGTCATTTCTGTCATCTAAACTTGGATTAGTCCTGGTTAGGGGAAATTAGTTGATGGTTTTTGATATCATGGTTTTAAGAATCTAGTTTTTTTTTTCTTTCTAAATCTATTTTTGATTTCTGTTTGCTAGCATCTTGGGTTTAGAAATGGCTGGGTGAGTTTTAAAATTGATCCTGTTTAAGTTTATGATCCCTTGATCATAGTTGCTAATGTGTTGATATGGTGATTCAAAATCAATGTTGACTTTTGGCTTTGTTAAATCTAGTAATTTGAAGTTGATTCATGGTTCAGGGCTCCATTTTTGAAAATGAACATTTTTTATGATGGTTCATAATGTAAAGTTATAGTTTTAGTCTTGAATTACTGGTTTCAAGATTTAATGGTTGCGAAACTAGTTCTAATTTTGATGTTCATAATCTGTTGGTTAATTCTGATTCGGTTCCATAATATACTGTTAAAAAAAACAATTATGATTTGTTGATTTGCTATTCATATTTTAATCATGGGTAATAGCCTGATCAATTTTGAACTTGCAATATTTTGAGGCATAAATACCCTTTAGTCGAAGCTCACAAATTCTTCTACTTTACTGTACAGTTCTCATATGTGTGTATGATACATTATTTATCTATATGTGCTTGTGTACCTTTCGGCTTAGGTTGTATAAGTTTTGTTGTTTGATTATTATCTTTTTTTATATTGGTTTCTTGTACATCAACCTTCTTACCAATCCACTTCATGTGACTTAGTTATTAGATTTGGGATTTTGTATTATTTCATTATTTTTTTGCTTATTTATTTTTTTCAATTAATTTTTACTATGTTACCCTCTTTAAAAATAATAAAAAAGAAAAGGGGCATACATGTATATATGCAAAGAAGTATTTAAATCAAAAGGCTTCTAAGGCTTAATCCTCTTTGGTGATATGTTAAGAGGGCTAAAGAAAAATGGTCTTTCTTTTGTCAAAAAGCCCAATGGTCATTTTTCTCCAAAGGGTTTCAATGGTCCATTTAATTTCTTAAGCCCAGGGGTCTGAGGCCCAAATCTCCCCTTGTTAAAATTATAAAAATCTAATAATGACTTTCAAAACACCCAATGAACTTACTCAAATGGGTTCCTTAAAAATCTAGTTAAGTATTATAATTGAATTTTAAAGGAAAACCCAATATTTTTCACTCATTTTTTTTAATTTCGTTTTGACCTAAAAGAGGGTTTTGCCATTTCATTTTGGCCACAATGTCTTTAAAAAAAATTTGTTTGGGCCTCCACACTTTCTTGAATTTGAGTTTGGGCGCAATGCTTTCAAAATTTTAATATTGGCCCCAATACTTTCAGATTCTTGATTTTGGCCCTCAATACTTTTAGAAATTTCATTTTGACTCTAAACATTGCAAAAATTCCAATTTTACTCCTAAAGCTCTTGAAAATTGAATTTTGCCACAGAATAATAAATTCGTTATTGTGAAACATTATGTGTTCTCTCATTTTGTTAGGCTTTATGTGGAAATTCATTTTTTCATATTGTCTTTTCCTTTATAAATATTATGTAGAGAATTGTTCTCTCATTCTGTCAAACTTTATGTGAAAATTTATTTTCTCATATTGTCTTAATTCATCATTTTGTGTGAAGAGTTATTCTCTCAGATTATCTAAAATTAACTTTCGGCCTTAGGGGATTGATCAAATATCTTTCCTATGCACAATCAAATTAAGTTATATCAAATTACATGGATCTTGATCCCCATAAGGGTATGTAGGCACTTACATAGTAAGACAAGTCCGGCTCTTTTATCTTTTATCTTTTTCATTAATAAAAAAAAGAGAGGTGATAAAAATAATTAAAATATAATAAAAATTAAGCACAAATAATTAAGGGAAACCATCTTTAGGGATGGATGTTGTGGGGTGCCGAACACCTTCCCCGCTTGTAATTCGACTCTCAAACCTTTCTCTAGTTTCAAGGACCAGTTTTTCTTTTTTAAGGATCTCAATTATCCTTCTAATTAATTGGTAGCGACTCCATTTTTATCTCTTTTTTTTTCTTTTGTCGTCTTAAGGTCATGATAGTGCCTTTTTCTCGACCATCACGTTGTGACACATATCATGCATATTACAATGGACATGATTGGATGATATACATGGTGAGGTAACCTGAACATGACATAACTGCATTGTTCGTCATATGCATCTTCATTAGGATATATGACTCCCTAACACTTGAAATCCTAATTACGTTGTTTCGGTTCTATAAGGCTACATCCTATGTATTACTTTATTTCATTTGGGATTATTTCTCTATTTAAATTTTGATTTTATTGTTTTCTTCTCGCTGATGAGATTAAATTGTAGATTTTGACAGACCATGATTTCTTAAAACTTATTTCTATTAAGTATTCTTCTAAAAGGAAATCATTCTCATGTTTGTATCTATGTATGTATATATATGCATATTGTTGTGTGGCAGGTATCCTAATTCTTGTTGGACATGTTTTCATTCGCTAAGTTAATGGATTCACCCCTATATGTTTTCATGTTTTTAACTCTGGAGGACGTTCAGTGGCACCCTCCATTAGCCTAACTTGTTGTGTTGGAATCGATAAGGTACTATTGGAAACGAACTTAGAGTCACAGAGAATGTCACTTACGATCAATAGGGACATATTTTTTGATTTCATGTTTTTCAATTTTATTCTATTATTGATTTTTGAACTTTTATTGTTGTCAGGGTGAAGCCCTTTATTTATGAATTTATTTTGGATCTTCTGTTTATTGTTGGAGTTGAGCTCCCCACTAGTTTTCTTTTACATTGTATATAGGGCCCATGTTCTATTTATAGGAGACACTTTGTCGAATTTCAAATAAATTCTCTGAATTTTATTTATACTTATGTCTGCATCTACATTGGATCTCTATGCCTAAGGCTTTTGGGGCATAAGGATTATCCTTATGCATTGTGCCGATCATGTATGTAATTTGGGGCATGAAAATAAAACTCAAATAGACAAATATATCAATTTACCTCAATTTTACATATTGAATCTAAACTATCAGCTTATTAATGAGATCACATCTTATAATTATTTAATATTAGTATTCTAAGTCAAGGTTAAAATTTTAAAAACTATGAACTAAACTAACTATATTGAGTTATTCGATTCAAATCAATTTTCTTTAACTAATATAATTCCAGGTTGAGTTGGATTCATGAGAAAGTTTACTGCTTTTTTAGCCCCCAACACTTGTGTTGGGCCAATAATTCTATGATTTATCATTAATCACCAATTAACTCGATGTTTATATGGGTTAAAATTTAAAATTCATAAACCAATCTAATTAACTATATTGAATTTAGAATTTTGCAATCCAATCCAACCTGCGAATTCAAACTAAATTGCTAATATAACTACGAGTTGGATTTGATTCACGACGAATAAGCCTAATTTAATGCACATCACTAATAATATTATATAAATACTTGAAAAAAAAGTTTAAAATCAAGTCTAAATAATTTTTAATTGAGAAAAAATAACTTAATAGTCATTTTCATTTCTAGGTATATTACAAAATTTGAAAAAATGGAATTCATACTAACACATTGTTTAGCAAAAAAATTGATAAGGTAGATTATATTCAATGGCACATGTGCGCGTGAATTGGTTAAAAAAATGTTAAAACAAATAGACCCGTCTATCCTTGTGGACCGATAGGCAACTGCCACAAAAGCACATATGTTGAATCCCCTAAGTAGTAAGCCTATCCATTGGATCCCAATTAATGGGATTGAAAGGGATGACCGACAACCTGAACAACCTGTTGCGTTTAAATTCAATTTTGAATTTTATTATTTTATCTGTGGGAAAATAGCAATTGCAAAAGGACCCTTGGAAGTAATTCCTGCCTTTCAGCTTGTTTCTCCTTTGTTGCTATGGCGATTGTGCCATGGCATTGAAGCTCGAGCCATGTTGACATCGACACCAACACTGACATTGAGAGGGTTCATCATCACCTCTAGGATGTAGCCTTACCGACATCGCAACGGTTCAAGAAAAGGTTTTCTTTCTAGTTAATCTGTTTCCTTCTCCCTCATTGTTTGGTGTGAGACCAAGTTCGTTAGGCTTGTCCTTTGTGCGGTTTTAGGCTAGCGAGATGTTGAAACGATTCTGTTTGAGTCGAGGATCCACACCTAGCTCTTTAATGCTCCCTGTTCATTAAAGAGACTTATTGTCAGTTTCAAACAAAGTAGAGGGTAAGACTATATCCATGGAATTTTATCTTGTGTATTTTTGTTACAGTAAAAAAAAATTCAACCTAAAAGAAAATTATTAGCTATCACTTGCATGGTTCACGACCAACATGTCTTGATCTGCAGATTGAACGAGTTGAGTCTTGGCCAGTGCTTTGGAAGCCAATCAACTCATTTTGTTTGACATTAGCCTCCCCAAAAATATGTTTCATTGTGACCACATGAAGAGTCTAGTTCATTATACATATCTATTATTTGATGACTTTCATGACTTTGATCTTACATAATTTGACTTTCATGGTTTAAGATTCTAGTTTTAGTATGACCACACGTTGATCAAAACCAAAATCATAATAATGTGAACCCTCTTTTTCCTCATTGGTAGACTTCTTGTCAATGATCTGATTGCTTTTGAATTTGTTAAGCCTTTGTCATTAGAAGTTCATAGATCAAGATCCTCTAAAGTGCAAGCTTTACTTTAGAAATTAAAGTGCAATTGAGTAATAGTTGGTGAGAATATCGAGGGAGGTGGTTTTCGTGTTGTTATCAAGTAGCTCATACTTTATAAAAGTTTGAACATTTAATTTTCTCATAAGAGGGTGATCTACCATGCTTCTAAAATGCACCCCGCCCTTGAGAGGAACTTTTTCCAAGGTACTAGGTAGGCGTTTTGTTTGAAACTTATAATCAATTGTTATGATGGTTTTGCTTCATGTTGCATAGAAATTACACTACTCTATTACTATTGTGGCTTCCATTGTTGAATTTAATGGAATCTATCATATCTTATTAAAGGTGCTGCCACATCTAATTTGTTGGACTATAACTATGTAATGGCATGCAAAAGTAACATTTTTGGTATCATTGTCATATTTATATTTGTAAATATCTTTTATGGGGTTTGGCTATTTAGTTCAAAATTTTCCCTTTTTCTGGCTTTGTGCTTCACCCTCCACATCCTTGAAAGGGGGTTGATGGATATTGCAGAATGAGTTTTTCGAATTGAATGGCCCCCTTGGCAGTCACCTTTTTATGTGCCTTTGTACTTTAACAAATTCATTGCCATCCTTTTAGGTTCATATCCATCAAATCTCTTGACCTATATGATATCTCTCATACATAAGAAAATTAGAGGATTTCATTGCCTATTTGCTATACTTTAGACCATAATTAAATCTGCCTTTTATTGTGTATAACAGGATTTGGGCTAATAGGCAGTCTGCTGCAAGGTCAAAAGAGAGGAAGATGTAATACATTGCTGAACTTGAAAGGCAGGTGCAGACATTACAAACAGTAGCAACATCTTTGCCCGCATAATTAACTCTGTTACAGGTATTTCCTTGTCTCACCATTGGCATATTATGAATCAATTAGCTCTTGGTTCCTCTATCTACTTTTTGCCTTCACTTTAGAATTTTTTGACCTTTTGTCCTCCTGGTGGTGCACTATGGCCATGATGTCTTAAGATTCCAAAGTTAACAGGAGGAGGATCTTATTTTATTTATTTTAGTGTCTTATAAGCAGAGAGATTCAAGGAAACCAATGTTTTTGATAATGAGGGATCCCCCTGTAAACGAATTAGTTTATTTCCTAATTCGAATTCCATGAATAGTTGCTTCCAATCCATGCACACCCTTCCTAAAGAACTCAATCACGTTACACCGAGGATGACATCCGACCCTCCCAACTCAAAAGGATAGAAAGATTGAGTTATTCTAATACCTTGAAGTTCCAACTCTGCTCCCCTGTACACTGTATTTCGCATTACTCTGTAACCATCCCCAATTGTGACCCCAAAATGACGAGTTAATTATGCTAGTAGTTGTAATTTCTTGGTGATGTCTAGAGAAATAAAATTATGCAAAGCCCTGCTATCTACTAATACCATCAGTTCCTCGCCTTTAACCATTCCTTTGAGTTTCATTGTTTTACTGGATGTGAACCCAATTAATGAATGCAAGGATATTTCCAAAGCCATGTGTTCTCCGTTATCTTCCTCCACAATGATTTCGGTTTTCCCCTACCCATGCTCAGTATCTTTCCCCAATTCTACTGGGTTTGCACTGCCTTCATCCAAAATTAGCAGCTGTAATTGCCAGTTCCTATACACATGGGCATGAGTATAACACTCCTCACATCTTAAACACAATCCTAATTCCCAGTGTCTGCATTATTCTGCCTCAAATAGCCTACGGACATTCTCATAGCCTTTGTTTGGGCCATTTCAAGTCTGCCCAGTCCTCTCTGACACGTTGGCTAGCTGTCTCTGGCAGTCATCTGCCCTTCCCCAAGTTCCAAAGTTGTGCCCAATCTCCCCAGTGCCAGACATGTGCATCGAGTTGCTTGGAGCACTCCCCTGTTGTTAGGTCATGCGTGTTAAAGGGTTTGGGGCTCCTTGAAGGTAACAATTTTGGGTTTCAAAAGGCCCAGCCTTGGTTTCTTAGCCCTATCCAACATTAAATTCTTTTCTTCCACTTCATGAGCTAGCTCCATTAGGTCTTTTATGGTCATGGGTTGCCCTATTTTCACTTCTACTCTTACCTCCTCCTTCAGACCATTCAAGAATGTGCCCATGAGAAGCTCATCAGAGGCATCCAACAATGGTGCAGAGATGACTTCAAAGTCTTCATGGTATTCTGCTACACTTCTTACTTGCCTTAAAGCCATTAATTTCTCATAACCTTCCCCAGCTTGTGAAGATTGTAATCGGTCCATTACTCTTCCCTTGAACTCACACCATGACAGGTATGGTTATCTTCTCTCCAACCATTGATACCAGTTAAGGGCTCTTCCTTCCAAGCAAACTACTACAGCTTCCATCTGTGCATGCTCCCTTACCCTGTTAACTTGAAAATATCTTTCCGCCTTGAATAACCAGGTCATGGGATTTTCACCTGAGAAAATGGGTAACTCCAACCTTCTAAATCTATTTTCACCTCCTTCTTAGTAGTTGTTTCCTTCTCTCTTACCTCTCTATTCACCTCTGCTCGATCCGTCAACCAAACTAGCCCTACCAGATCTATCTTCTGGCATTTTTGCCCTGATCTCTTCCATCAACCCTCTCATATCCAACACATGCTCCTGAACGGTCATGTATCAACGTAGCTCCTCTATTCCTCATTCTACTTGTTTTACTCATCCCTCCATTCTAGTATTTACCGTGAAAGTTAGGTTTTTGCTCTAATACCAATGTTGGGAACCTCACCAATAAAATAGTATAAATTAGAAATTATCAACTAGAAATCTGTTTAAGACTAGAACTTGGATAAAACTTGTATATATTGAGAAACAGTGAACAAATGCATTGGAATTACATTGAATCAGCACTACAAGCCTGAAATTGAAAAGAAAGACACGATCGT
>JASKGM010067731.1:0-16616 GCA_034509205.1 Ceratonia siliqua
CCAAGTTTGTCTATGAAGAGCATATCTAATTATATTAGTGTCTATAATTGATTTCTTTTGTATAATACTAATCGATAAGGCCTCATTGGTAAGTGCTACAAGATCTCGTACATTGGAACCGATAGTTATGGACTCGAATCCATTAGTATGGAACATTTTCTTTTCCAAGTGAAATGCCCTAGTATATGAAAGAGTGAAAAAGTGCTTTCGTTGTTGTGGAATAAGAAGCCTCCGTATCTTAATGCATGTATTTAATTTATTCGGAGCTATTAGAGCGGGATCCACTTTTTGGGGAATATGTGTCTGTGAAGATGCGGACTACCTGCACCTGGACAGAAAGACCCTATGAAGCTTCACTGTTCCCTGGGATTGGCTTTGGGCCTTTCCTGCCAGCTTAGGTGGAGGGCGAAGAAGGCCTCCTTCCAGTTTCCACTTAAAGCCTGGATAGTGAACCATGACATTGGAGAGAACGTGCCCCCACTGAATGCCAGGAAAAATTGGGACTTTGGGAAAATGAGATTCCACTGAAAGCCTATGGAAAGTAAGACATTGGGGAGAAATAACCTCCACTGAATGCCTGTGAGAGTTGAGATCTTGGGAAAATAAGATTTCACTGAAGGCTCATGAAAAATAGAACTTCAGAGAAGGTAAACTTCTACTGAAAGTTTATTAAACATTGAGTTTATGAAATTTATAAAAATAATGGGGTGATAAAGGGATTTGAAAGAAATTGAGGCCAAAATGTGATTTTTTGAAAATTTAAGGGTTAAAATGTAATTCTTAAAAATTGAGGGTCAAAATATAATTATTAAAAATTAAGGGTCAAAATGATATTATTAAAAGTTCTTAGTTTATACGAAGGTTTTTTTTAGTAAGTGTCCTAAGAGTATTGGGTTTTGTAAAAATGCCTTGAAAAATGCTTAATTGAGTCCTTGAAAATTAACTTATAAGTCACTTAGCTAGGCTTTTCATGACCCCTCTTGTAAAAAGTATGTGAACCCTTGTAATCCTTTAAAAAATTTGGGCCTTGAAACCCCTTTTATTATTTAATTGAGCCTTTGGAGCCCAACTTAAGTTTTTATGTCATTTACAAATGGGTTGTTTGGATCTTGGGCTACATGAAGATTTAACCATTCCCTTAGCATTTTTGAAGTCTTTTTGACAAGGGTTTAGTAAAACCCAAATAGAATCCAGTTTTATGTCATAGGGGTGTCACATAGGCCATTGGAGCCTATTTTGATCAGTTTAGTCCAAATTCTAGTTTCTATTATATTTAACAAGAATTATGTATAGAAATTCAAACCAAATGCTTATAAATTAACCTTCTCTTACTCACCTTGATTATTTAAAGTGAAAGGGAGAAGTTAAAATAAATAAATAAAATGAAACATGACATGCATAAAGAGAAGAGATAACAACATATAACCCTGTTAACAAAATAATAGAAAGAAAAGAAAATGGCCCTATATGTAAACAAAGTGAAATATTATATGGCAAATAAAAACTGAGAATAAAAGATTTAAATGAACAAAATGCTACCTTATAAACCCCAAAATACAATTTAAAAAAAAAACAATAGGAATTGAAACCAACGTGATAACTGCTTACAACAAAACATAATGTTCATGACAAAGAGTGAAATCATTCACAAACAGTAAGCACGTGTGCAGATATAGGTGAGTTCAAGATTAGGGAAAACAGAGAATAATACCAGTAGGGCCACAAAGATAATCATACCAATTCTCTAATTTTTCTTTAAGGCAGAATAATAGCACCCAGATTATCGGATGATTAGAGGTATGTGCATTGAATATAATATGTCACGCTCAAAGTAATTAGTAGATGGAACCTAAACCTCATGGTAACTTGATACAATTGTAAGCCATGATCCAAATCAGGATTTCACCTTAGATTAGGACAAACTCCAAACTATTTCCTCTTACCCAAAAACCGAGTCAGATTCCAAACATGTAATGTTGTTAAACTTCAATTCAAATACCGTGATGTAAATCTGATTTTACCTAAGTGAAAGAACCTATTCTTAACAAAATGCTTCAGACACATAGTGAATAAAACTGAAACTCAGGGATTTGTGAAAGAAGACATTGGGGACAGATCAATAAACACAACCAGACTTCAACATAACTGTAAAGCTAATCAAGTTTTAGACACTTAGATACCCTTTCACCAATGGGTTCAAAAATATACCTTAGCTAATCCAAGAACCCTAATCATGTTTCTCCAAAGAAGAGAGGACAACCAAATGGAAGTAGTTTGCCTCAGATTCACAGACAATATAATGGAAAGATAAAATCAAAGAAATTTACACCACAACATTCACCCGATGGAGATAGTGGACACGATTTGGTCTTAAAAGAACAATCCCCAGACTGAATTGGATCCCAAAAAACCCCACTATAAGCTAACTCTTCTAGAGAAATCGATTCTGACCTCTGGCTCTTGATCCCTGTTTCTGGTTTTAGTTCCCAGATTCGTTTCTCTGATTTATCGATCTTCACTCCTCTGGTTCCCCGTGTTTTTACTCGATTCAGCTTCCAAAACTTCCCCTTTTCAATTCCAGATCCCTGTTTGACCGTGGATCCCCTGGTTCCTGCTTCGTAATCCTCTGACTGACGCTCTCGGTTTTCTGGGTTTTATATCTGCTCAAAATGATGGGAGTTGGCGTGTGGGGAACTGGTTGCAGTTGGGGTAGATGGAACAATCAGAGCAAGGGAGAGGGATGGACGCGGATGGAGAAGTGTGTTTCAGAAGTTTGGGTTGCGTAGGGAGAAAGTGCAGAGGTTGCGGGGTGACTTGTAGATGGAGTGGGGGAGTGGGCGTGTTGCAGAGGCGTGCCATGATAAGGGGTGTGCTTTGTGAAGGAGCAGAGGGTAGCATGGAGAGATCGGTTATGGCAGATGAGCAGAGTACAAGGTTGCAGAAGGAAAAAGGACAACCGAGTGAGAGTGCAAAGGTAAAAGGGTCACGGGGAAGGCATGAGGGGATTTTGATGGACCGGGTTAGGTTAAAAATGGGTTATTGGGATTGGACCGGGCTGGTTATTAGAGTTGGGGCTGGTGGACTGGGCTACAAGCTGATAAGTTGTCCAAAAATGGGCTTGGAATTGGTGGATGACAAGTGGGTTGGACCAATCGGTAGTGGGTATTGGTTATATGTAATGGGGACTGATTAGGTACAATGGGTTAGTGTATTTTTTCTTTCTTTTTTTAACTTTTGCAAAAAAAAATTATTAAATAGTAAATAATATAATTTAAATAAAATATAAAAAATAATAATAATAATAATAATAATAAAGTTAAATAAAAATATAAAATTGTGAGACAAAATTAAGTGTTTGCACATAGTTTTTAAGAACTAGGCCTTTCAATTGTTAAACAATGAACCGGACCAATCGAGTCCACTGAAACAACCACACTGTCTTCAAACCAGTCAAAGTTAACAAAACCAGACAGTTTAAAATGTCAAAGTGGAGATTTCAAACCCCACTCCCCGTGAAGAAGGGGGGCGCTTTGCAGCTGCTCCGGGCTATGATACTTACCAGATAATCGCACAAAAATTAATTTACTAGTTTGTTAAAGTAAAAACTTTAAAAAACAAAATTTAACTTTTAAAAATAATAGTCTTAAGAACTATAACAATTAATATTAAATACTATAGAACATTGATCAATTAATATATATTCGTCAATGCACCAATATTAATATGTACTGAATTATTAAATATTATATTTTTAACATATTTATTAAAATATATATTCTTAATTTCCAGTTGAACCACACGGTTCGGCTGTGGTGTTACCATGGAACCGTGTACCTCTCACCTTTTCTGTTCAGTCACTCGCTTAGTTTTTAAAACATTGATAACATTGTTGAGTTTGAATATAAGCATGGCTTGGCTTGCTCATCCTTTCCCAGTCAACAAATTGCAGGAGATTCAGCTACTTTAGACTCTTCTAAGCCACATGAGGACTCTAGTGCTAGAAATATAGGTTGATATGCTTGTGCTAACCATGGCCTGGAGTACAAAGACTTGTGCTACTATCTAATCAAACAAATTAAGCAGCTGCCCAAGTTCAACTTTAAATTTCGCAAGGCTTCCAAATCGGGGTGCGGGGGCCGGTGGGGAAAACTCATGTATAAAAGAAAGAAATTTAAAGTTGAGCTCAAAAGGCAAAAGATTATTTTCCAGAAACCCTACCCTGCTGAAATTGGTGCATGTGTGGTTAGATCTTAAAGCTCTCATGTTGAGACTTGTGTCGATCAAACTAGCAATATTTAACTTTCTGCATATCTAGTGTTTACTGATTGTAAATTGTTAGGTATTAATATGATGGGATCTTGTGTGGTGAAAATCACGAGGGAAACTATTAATGGGATCTATTTGCAAAACAATTGCTTTTCCTTCTTAAAAAAACTTTCTAAGCTAAAAGAATGTTTACTGCAATCAAAGCTAACTGATGCATGAATAATGAAATAACAGGATTCTGAAAGTCAACACAATTATTCGGAAGATAATATAACCAGATGATCACCAATATTTTGTATTATCTAAGTAAAAAAATGTACATCAAAGTCCACTTTTAAACCATATTGTTTAGTTTAATAGCTAGAAACCATGCTAACCACTTTCATGCCATAAGACCATTCATGCAATTGGGCGCGCGTGCATGTGTGTGTATATATAGCTTGCACATATAATTTGGAGAGCATGGATAAACAGAAAGGATGTTTTATAAGATTGAGCAGTAGTTCGAAGAAAATGGAAGTACAACCTCGCAAGGGCCAGGTGCCAGTGTTAGTGGGCAAAGAGGGTGATGTCGAAAAGATTGGGGTGCCAATTAAAGTAATCAACCATCCTAGGATTGTTGAGTTACTGGAGAAGTCTGAAGATGAGTTTGGATACCAGCAAGGCTTGCTTCGTATTTCTTATGATGTTAACAGCTTCAAGAGGATGCTTGGGAACATAACCAAGAAGTAATTCTATACATAACACATACTACAGATAAATCCAGTTTTGCATACATAATTGGCGTTCAAGTAGTTAGGTTCTAATTATTAATTTTGTTGAGCACAGAAAAAACATGAGAGTTTGATCATTATACTACTTCACTGACACTGCTCTCTAAAGTGGGAGCTAGTATGTTATAGTGAATCGTAATCTTTTTATGTGTATCCAAGGAAAGAAATAAAATTTACTTTTAAGTTGTAGTATACTATATTTGGCACTTCAATTTCATAAATTCAAAATTTTAAAATTTGTCTCCATAATATGTTAAAGTTTATTAAAGAAAAATATGATAAAAGTGTTCGCAATTTCTCAAAAGTTTGATATTGTAGAAATATATAGAAAAGAAAAGAAAGGTGCCGCAGGTTCAATCTATCTTGAACTAAACTAAAAGTTACTGATTTAAAATTTTAAAATTCTTTTAAATAATATTGTATTAATAAAATGGTCTACTAATATTTTTATTAGAATAAATTAAATGATCATATTATATTTTTTGCTAGCATTTTTCAAATCTATCTTTAAGGTATAAGTTATAGATATAGAAATGGACGGCTGGGTTTGACATTAATGGGTTTGTAAACTTCAAATAATTCCCCAGTATATCTCTTCAGGATCCAATGATGTAAAGGCCATTTTTCTTAGTTATATAATTATAAAATTCAATGCCACGTACGCTTGGCTGCACTACAGGGAATTCTTCAGAGAAAGCATGAAACATGAAGGAGGAAATTGTAAAGCATGGAATGGAACTATACTATGTCAATGTCGAAGCATAACAATACAATTGTAATTTGTAGCGCAATAATAAATTGTTTGAACCATGATCATTAATAATACCAAGAAAAATTTATAAGATTTTCCTTGAATCTTTGTTCTTCTAAATTAACAACTTAATTATATATTCTCTGTAAATTCTTTTTGTTTCATTAACCTTTATATTCTGCAATTGAGTTGAATGCATCCAGAAACTATAAAATGGGATTGTATATACTTGAGAATGTTGGAATAGATTGTGACAAGGACCATGCAGTGCCATTGTGTTTTGAGTCCTAGAAGCATGGCTAATTATCATGGTTAAATACAAAAACAAATTCAATCTTGAATAATTTAAGGTCCAAGAAATTCATATATCTAAACAACATTCATAAAGTCAAACAACGTCACTCATGCATGCCAAGGGAGGGACAAATATATAATACCCATAGAATGACAGCCCTATTCACGCCACAAGGATTTAATTAAGATTAATTTCATCAAACAGTTGGAGGGCAGTATATAAATATAGCTTCCATAGACTTGAGAAAAGCAGGGAACAGCAGAAAGCACACTATACCGAGAGTAAACAACAGTGAGGAGATGGAAGAAGCTCGCAAAGGGAAAGTTCCAGTGCTAGTGGGCAACAGGAGAGATATGGAGAAAATCTGGGTACCAATCAAAGTGATCCAGCATCCCACCATTGTTGAGTTGCTGGAGGAGTATGCAGATGAATACGGATACCAGCAAGGATTGCTCAGAATCTCATATGATGCTGACAGCTTCAAAGGCATAGTCCACAAGGTATCAAAGAAATAGCTGTATGTAGGGACCAGTGTAGGTTGCACGTTTGGTCTTTGTCCAAAGAGGAGTTTCTGGGTTCAAAACATATTTTGTTTGTGGGATGCATTCTCCAAAGCTAGGTTATCTATGCAACCAGAGGAGTTACTTGGTTTTTCCTTTTTACAGGAGATTATTATTTTACTTTTTCAAAATATTTTATTAAATAAAATTAAAAAATATATTAGTAATTATCATTTCATTTATTTTTGTAGTTAGAATGCAAAGAATCTTCTTTAATTTAGAAGCTTGTATCATTTATCTTCTTTTAATTTAAAAGTTAACAATGTATTCTCTAAACTTGAAATTTTGTTCAATTTAACTCTATTGTTAATTTTTTTGTTAAAATTACTGTTCCAATGAATTACTTCGTTTAAGTTGAAGGGATAAATTGCATAATTCTCTAAGTTAAAGAGAGTAAATTGCACAATTATTTAAATTAAATGGGATAAATTGCATAATTCCTTAAATTAAAAAATATATATTTACATTTTAACCTTACTTTTTTTATTTAACAAAAAAATAACGGTAAAATTAAATTAAAAAAAATCTTAAATTTAAAGAGTATATTGCTAATTTTCAAAATATATGGGATTAAATTGTACAACCCCTTATTAAAGAAAATTCTTTATATTTTACCTTTTTTTTTTTTAACTCAATGGTAAAGATATAAACGAATGAGTTTTTACATTATTGGAGAATAAAATTTTTTGGGATTAAAGACATCCCAGAATAAAAAGTATAATTAAACTAAATTTTTCTCTACTATCTTAGAAGATTTCATATGAGAACCATAGAATATCATAGCATTTTCAGGGACCGGGCCTTCTTTATCTTTATCAGATTCAGATTCCGCACACAGTTGTCTCGGTGTCCAGTTAAATTGTGACAGTTCAGTACTTAGGGCGGTCACAATTTAACTTTTCTTTTTTTTTTTTGTCAGCATGTGTCCCCAAACCCTTTCTTTTATGTTTTTTTTAATCTTAAATCATGATCGTTCAAGTGCGCATTTGATAACCACAATTGCTAGATCCATTTCCATCTTTATCATTTATATATAATTTCAACTGAGCTAGGGACCCGAATCTTATTAGGTAAAAGATTGGGTCATATTCAATCCAACCACGTCAGAGGCCCGCCTTGTCCCTGCGCCCCTGCCCGGCCATATCCAACGCTGCACATTTAACTGGATATCCTCATGTACTGAGGTGGATCCAAACGCAAGTCCTTTCTATTCTTAAAACCCCCTAAAAGTATTAAATTCCATGAGATATAATTTTAAATTACAATACCAACATTTGAATAAATTTAACTATTTTATTTTTTTAAAATAACTTTTTAAAAATAATATTGGTGCAGTACTACAATAAAAAAGGATTGATGAAAAAAAATTATCTAATACTTAATCATTTTATTAATTAAATAAAGCATTAATATATTTTAAATATTGACATATTGTCCTTAAAAAAATTAATTATTTTTTAGTGTCTTACGATATATTCTTTTAATGTTATTTTAAATTTATTTAAAACACTAAAAAAATCATATACGTAGAAACACTTGAATAGAAATAATTAAAAAGAAAATTATTAGTAGGTTTATTGGGTTATGGGTTGATGTTGTTCCACGTATTAGCATTAGCAACACCAACGGAATTGTCGTTTATGATTCAGAAAAAGGCCGAGAGAGGGAGCTCCCTCTCAATTTGATGCACCGCTTGCTGTCGGCATCTATTGCTTTTCCATGTAAACCAACGTGGAATCATACAAGAGGAATTTATTTATTTGTCAACGAAAGTAAAGTTATATTAATTTATTTTTAAAAAAATTATATTATATAAATGATTTAATTATTTAATGTAGCACCGTTACGTCTTTTTATTAATTCATAAATAAAAATTTAATAATTTTATATACATGTAACTGTTATATCTTATTTGACATGATAAATAATGATAGAATAATTTATCTAATTGGAGATCAAATCAAATGATGTCATTTAAGTCTCAAGTATAAGTGATGCCTTTAAGCTTTGAAGGTCATCGTTTGGTTTATATAGTTAAATAAATTGTCAAGTCATTAATTTAATATGTCAAAAAAATATATTAACGTTGATTTGTAAGTAAAATGATTAATTCTCCACTAACAAATTAATAAAAATATATAATAGTGACATATTAGATTATTAAAACATTTACATAATACAAAAAAATTAAAAAAAAAACTAATATCATATTAATCTTTTAAGGATAGTCAAATCATTCAATCATATAATAAATCCAAGATTATTATGCCCAAATATGTTTGTTATAAGAAATAAGCCATGCGTATACACTATACACTATGTTCTTCAAGATATTTTACATTACAAATTTTTGTTTTTACCAATACAAAATAATATGCATTAAATAGCAAATGTATAATCATAGAGTAAATATACGTGATACTATAGTCGTCTCTAGAGCCAAAAAGTTACAAGTTCAACTTCATTTGAAACTAAATTAATAAAAAGTAAATATCACAAAGTAATTATTAAATTTAAAATTGGGTCATTTATTTTGCTTAATTAGGTTAGAATCTTACATATAACACCAGTTAATAACATAATTACATATTATAATATTCGAAATATGATAAATTTTGAAAGGAAAAAAAAAAGAGATAGATAAAATAAGTAAATCCTACCTTCTTTGTATGGATTCCACTCAATTATTTCTCTCTCTCTATCTCTCAAATTTATCAGTGAAATAGAAAGAATACATATCTAACTTAGTCATAAAAATATTGTCTTTATTATTTTTTGTTATAAATGATGAAGGCCACATAAGATACATAATAGTTAAATGAGACATAATATTTTTTTCAATATGCTACTAATTGGCGTGATATTGATCTTGGTGTTTAAGATTGAAATAAAAATGATTTACTTAAACAGAAATGAAACCTGTATACTTAGAAAAAAATTACACCATCATATATCACCATTAATATTGTGACTAGTGGTAACTTTTATAAAAAAAATTTCTTTTTTGACTTTTTCTTTCTTCTCTTAATTGTCATTTTCTTTTCCAAAAAAGCTTTCGTCCTGCGCATGCTAAGAAAGGAATGAATCAAGGGAAAAATACTAAACTCGTTAGATAGTTCAATCCTATTTGATTTGTAAAGAAAGCTATGGTCAATTGGCAGATCCCATAGGCTAACGGTGTTCTTCCTCAAAAAATTTTAATATCTCATAAATTCATATAAAAAGACGAAACTGTGTAGAAATAATTTGTCAGAATATTTTTTAGGAAAACCGGTAACCCAATAATATCATCTTCTTTATAAACCCCCCACCTTGTTGGTTCCAATGCAAAGTTGAAGGTGACAAAAAAGAAGCTACACAGAAAAAGGGGGAAAGGAGTGGAGGGAGAGAATGCCAGGGGAAACGAGAAAGAAGAGAAGGAAAGAGAAAGCGAAAGCGAAAGAGGAAAGGGCAAAAAAAAGAGTAAAAGAAAAAAAATGATATTTATATTATTAATATATTAGTGGTGTGAATTGGTATAGCTTTTGAATATCATTTATGTTGAGTAGTCCAAGCTATAATCTACCTTATCCGGAGGCATTTTAATATCACATCTTAATCTTAATATTTTATATAATAAATAATATTTAATATTTTATTATATAAGATAATAGAATCAAGATAATAAGATATTCTCATATCACATTATTTTAGATAACATTTTATATTATTTAAAAATTATAAAAATATCATGTTATATAATTTTTAATTTTATTAACTTTAATAAAATATTAATTATATTTTTTAACAAATTTTAGTTATTATACCAAACATAATCATAGTATATCATAATATCATAATATATAAGATATCACTATATTAAACATTTTTTACCAATTCACGTAAAGATAATTTAATTCAAGATTAAGATATTTATTAAAAAAATTTTATAATTTTATATTAAAAAAATAATAATTAATATTTAAATATGACATATTTATTTTACTGTTAAATTACTGCTGAGAGTTATATTTATGCTTTTTTAGATTGAGTGTATGAATAACGTTACCAATATAAAATGCCCCAAAAAAGTGACAACTGTTGCACAATCACGTGTGACGGTGCTTGAAAATGACTCCAATACGTTGCACCATACCAACATCCCAAAAAGCAATATAGCATCTTCTAGCAAATGGGCAATCAAACACCCACGATTGGATAGCCAGACCCCCCGCAACCACACACTCTTTTCCCTCCACAATTTGGCCGAACATCAACTCCCTTTTCTTTTGCTCTCTTAGCTTCACGAAGGATAGGCTTTCCCCATCCATATCCAATCCAAGCTCAGAAGCACAAACACTCACATTACAAGATACAATACAACACAAATATTATGATACAAAAAAAATTAAGATTTAAGTATAGCTTAGAATATCATATCTTATTTGATACGAATATTAAATATACATTCAGACGTCACATAATTTTATTTTTTAAATATTCGTGTTTTATGGTTATATCTTTTTTCATCCATATTCAAATCTTAATTTTAATAAGCATGAACACTGACATAGAAATAAGACATAATATAATACGAATACAACACCACAATAAAATATAAAGTTTTTATATGCAAAAGTATTAGACACGTGTCAGTACAATATGACTATTTTAAAAGTGCGTATAGCCTTAGTCTTTAACCCTACAAAAACTTGTGCCTCTCATCACTTCCTGTCACTGATTAATGCCGTATCCTAGCAGATAAATACCTATATATAGAAATCAGAACCTTCTCATCTTTTCTCATTAACCTTTTGTCTGGTCTGTCACGTTCCCCAGTTTGTGTTTGCATCCATTTCAGCAATATTAGGTACCTGTAGTTTTCATGACTTGCCCACTTTACCATACATCCATGTATATATAATGAAACATATCCATACTCAAACGTGAGTTCGTAAGTAACCCTTTTCTTTTGTCCAAGTTTTACAATTCAACTTCTCTTCCCTTTTCCTTCTCTTCCATATCTGGTTCTTTCATGGCCTCAGATGAGAACAGCCAAATGGGGCTAGGGGAAATGGAGGAGTTGGAGGTGTTTGAAATTGATGGAGCTCTTCTAAGAGAACTGCTAGAAGAACAAGAGGAAGAGAATGAGACTGGTGGTGATGAAGTAGAATGCATAGTAGAATATGCAGAGAATGGTAACAATAAGGCTAAGAAAATGATGGAGAATGAGCAAGAACAACAGCAGCAGCAGCAGCGGCAGAAGCAGAAGCAGCAGAGTTGTCTGGATGACTTTGAGTGGCTGAATATGATGGAGATGGAGCCATCTTCACTAAATGATATGGCACTGAATTGGTACCCAGAAGACATGGTTGGGATGGTTGATTTTGGGTACACTAATGGAGAATGTTACTCTCAAATCTGTGAAGGGCTTGTCTCTTATGAGGCAAGTTATGGCTGCCTATGGCAAGATATGTAGCTATATATAACTAGGTTATAGAAATAAGGCATGAAAAATGAAAGTAAATTATTTTCTGACAACGTATTTTAGAATGATGCCTCTCATGAGATTTCACTTTCTTTTTTGGTGTCATTCTAAATCATTGCTCTAGAGTTATTTGAGGCACCAACATAAAAGGTTGAGGCATCACTATAGAATATTGTATCTCTAGAATTACCCCCCAAAAAAAAAGGCAGGTTAAGTGTAGAATTGGGTTCAAAATTCAGAAATTAAAAGCATAATTATGGTTTTTATGACTACCTGTGTACCTCTATGTTGAACCAAGTTATTAGAAGTCAAAGTGAAACATGGAAAGAAAAGAGAGACAGAAAGCATTTTAATATTGATTTTAAGACTTAGTTTCAAATTTTTGACAGCATGTCTAGATAAGTTATTCATGTGTCATGTATGCTTTTCATTATTTTCCTGCATCCTCTTAACTCTTAAGATTGACATGCTTAAGAAGACTGCTTAGATTGTAGTCTAAAAAGGGAAGGACAAAATTAAGGTGATGAACAAAATGATGGAAAAATACAATGTGTGAAATGAATTTTGACTATTTCTTTAATGTAAATAAGTTACAGAATACCATAGAAGATTTTTTAACTCTAATCTATCTGGCATCATCACCTCCAACTCCAAGGAACATCATGGGAGGATGGATCAACTCTTTATGAAAAAATATCTTTTCACACAATCATTTTTATACTTAATTTTTTTTATCATTACTATAATATAAATAAATTATATAAACAAATTTTTATAATAAAATATTTTACATGAAAAAATATATAAAAGTGGTGTGAATTTAAATAATTTGACAATAATACTGAGAATATGCCCTCGAACTTTTAGAGGCCTTTAATTTGGGACAATCTTTGGTGCTTGTGTGGGCATTATTACTTTGGCACTCATCAAGTATCAAATCTCTGCCTACGTGCAGAATTATAAACCATTGATTGAATGAAAAAGTACAAATTAATTCACTAATTTATAACGTTACCACATAGGCATTAAGCAGGGCTTTGATACCTTACGTACCAAAGAATCCCTCTTAATACGTAATAGGGCCTGTCATGATTCTCTAATTACTTGGTTGGGCCACCTTATAAACCCTTTCCCCTTCCTCCACTTCCACTCCAATTTGTCATTTGATAAAGAGAAATGTCATGAACTGCTAATTGTAGGAAAATAAAGCAGTTCCTGACAAGTAATTGAATGTTGACCCAGCATGCTCCATAACCCCATCTAAAAAATTTGATGAAAAATTGTCGGTGTGAACCCAACTGTGGATATGTTCACTTTCTGTATTTCACAACTCACAAGATGGATCAAAATTTCTTTTTCTGCATTTGAATTCTTTAGGTCTACTAAAAAATCCTAAAGTGGAACGCGTTAATAAAAACTATATAGACCAATTAAAATTAAGAAAATTTTATACTTTTTTATCTAGATCTTTACATGTCATTATAATATTCTTCCTAATATATTAATTATAGCACATTACACCCTCAACTATTACAATTTAGTCAAATTACCTCAAACCATTTACTTGAGTGTTAAATTTAACAATTTTAGTTCACTTGGACTAGTAATAAAAAAAATATATTATACAATGACATAAACATCCTAAAAACAAATAGCATTTTTATCATAATTTTCTTTTTTCATAATACCCTCAACCAAATTAATAAATTAATAAATATATATATATATAATAATTAAAGTGATAATAATATATAATAAATAATATATTAATATAATATATAACTATATATAAAAAAAACGAAATTAAATTCAATGACCTCACCCATAAATAACATTAATGTTTAATAAGGGACCAAAAAAGAAATGTTAATGCTATTTTTTGGTAAGATCATTGAATTTAATTTGGATTTTCTTTCTTATATATAATTATATATTATATTAACATATTATTTATTATATATATTATATATTTGTTAATTATATATTTTTATTAGTTTTTTATTTTGTTGAGGGTATTACAGAAAAATATAAATATGATAAAAGTGTTATTTATTTTTAAGATATTTATATTATTTTATATAATAAGTTTTTTTATTAATTTTTTATAATTACATAACTAGTTCAAATTAACTAAAACTATTAAATTTAACACTCAATTAAACTAGAGGAACAATTTGACTAAATTATAATAGTTAAGAGTGTAATGTGTCACAGTTAATAAATTAAGAGAAATATTATAATGACATATAAAAATTTAAATAAAAAAATACAAAATTTCTTAAAATTAAATATATAAACATGTCAAAAGTAAGTCCCAATAAATTCTACTAAAAAGTATACTTAACAATGCTTACATGTTTGTTATAATTTAACTTTGTCTATATATTTTTTGTAACTGAGTCTACCTAAGAATCGCTTGGTCTAACTCCCTATCCAATATGCAGAGCTCACCAAGTTGCATCTCTGGCGAAAAAAATAAAAATACAGACATCAGACATTTGGCCATGGCATGTATATTAGAAATTTCCACCCCATTGGCCATACTACATAGTATGCATAATGCATATTGATAGGTAAAGTTTGAAGAAAATGGCAAGCATAGATTAAAATTACATGTAAATACCCTGGGTGAGTTAAATACATACAGATGTAAAAAAATGGGAGCTACAATAGGTAACATCAGCAAAACTACAATATTTTTTAAGTAGACTAGTCTCTAACCAAAAGTACCTGTGTATCTCCCACAACCCATTCTCTTCCTTCAGGACATGTGTGCCAATTTTTTTTTATAAAAAAATTCGCTGGCTACCTTCAGTGGCAATTCTGAACTAACGTAGACCCAGGCTAACAATCTCACAAACAGTCATTAGGTATCTTTAGATCCAACAACAAATTTAGCAATGAAAAATCCAATTGTATCAAGAGGAGATGATGGATCAAACCTCTGCACAAGTTCTTCCTCACCAGGTCTTAACCACTCCCTATACAGTAAAAAAATAATTATTATCAGCATTTTATTATTTTATCGATTATAATAATATTATCATACACTTCGAAAGATTAATCTAGTAAATACAGGCAAGCATAGAAAACCAATGAAAAACCTACAATGAGAACAGCATCACAAAAGAGGCAGGAAAATGATTTATCGATTAAGGCCATTGATGAAACATGCTGGTTACAATGTTATGAAATTCCCAGAGAAAAGAAGCGGTATACCATCTTTAGATGACCAAGTTATGGTAAAAAGTAATTTCAAGTCACAAGAAAAGGCAATGCAAATAGAAATGTAATATTATGGAAAATCTGTGTCAGTTATGTATATATACGAGTATGGTATGCTGACACACACAACCAACACAGACAACACCTCCTACGACTTACAAGGATACAAGAATGCAAAGCTCATCCATTTATATGATTATCATTTTAAGTAGCACACTCTCCTAGCACACAGTTGTAGGGGGAAATGGACGATTTCCAACATGTAAATTAAAATTTCAGAAGCGTCAAAGGAGTACCAAATAATATCTTGAAAATGCAAATCAAACAGCTAGTGCTGCGAAGAAATAATAAATATATAAAAAGCACGCTCACATTAAAAACACCAAGCTTCATCTTTGTTTTTATCTTTAGTTGGATTTTATTTGAAATAAGCTGCAAGTTTTGTAAGCTTCAATTCAGCTTGAGGGAAGTGTTAAGAGGTTTTAAGGATTACGAAATGTCTTGTACCTTAAGAAAAGAGTTACTTGTAGCTTACCCTGTTAAGAGGTATTTAGAAATTAGAAGTATTAAGGATTTTATGAAATAGAGATTGAGGAGTCAATTTTATGCATACCCTGTCATTGAGTCTTTCAATAATATATTTTGTTTGGTCTGTTCCTTTTCTCCCTAACTTATGCTCTCCCATTTTCTCAACAATACACAAGGAGAGTTTGAATTGAGAATAAGAGAGAAAGGACGTGTAAGAGGCAGCCAGAGAAAGTATGAGAGTGACAAAGTAACAAGTATGACAGAGAAGAGTTAGCTCTATATCTTTTTGAGTTACCCCATATATTTTATGTTGCAATTACAGAGTGCCCAATGTCATGGACTACACCCTTTCGCTTTTTTTTGGCCAAGATACTCTTTTGTTTAATTGTTCTTCTTTCCTATATTATTATTCCTTCAGTAAACTTTACACTCTAGCTACAGAAGGGGGGATAGAGAGGGGGAGGGGGGAGAAGAAAAAGGAGAATGTTGTAGAACAAAGCCAATTCATGAGCATAAAACTGCCATAGATAGTAGAATGTTTTGACTCAAACTCAACTCTAATCAGCCTTGACCCCAACTTGCTTCATTCATATGTGATCCAAAACCAGTTAAAACCAATCAAAATCTACACATAATTATCTTTCATCACTCAGAAAGTTGTATCCTTGATAACTACTACAAACATTTTGAGATGCTATAATTTTATGTAAATATAATCAGAAACAAAGTAAATAGTATCACTAATGAGACA